>MU267736.1:0-56499 GCA_021014935.1 Hygrophoropsis aurantiaca
AATGCTCTACAAGAAAGTAAAGATATTTCCGGTGGATATGACTGAGAAACATACCAAGAACGAGCTAGCGGCGCAGTATCGAGGTATCGAGTGGTGGATTCAGACAAGGAAAGCCGAGACTTCTGCAGGATTACGGGAGACTACTAGTACATCCTAGATTCAAACCCCAGTCAGAGCCACACGTTCACGCAGTCGCGTAAGCCATATTCCATCTTGATTCTTGAAGCGACTTACCACAGCCGGACCACCCAAGTTTTCTTCGGATGAAAGCCGCTCTCTACTGGTGAACGGCGTTGCTGCGAATCTGCGCCAGGCGTTGATAACTGTTCTCAACACGACAAACCGTTATCATGGCAATCGGTGAAACAGTCTTTCAGGTATAGTCTGCCGTATAATTGACACATCGCTTCTTTTACTCATCTCGGACTGCAATAGGACGTGGTTAAAAAAGCAGCAGCAGGATCGGTTGACCACCTCACAATTTTGAGCGTCAAATGCGACGAGTTTCCAGCTCAAAGTGGCGTCATCCTTCCCATCTTCTGTGCTCATTTGAATCCAGCTCTTATTCCCAAACAAATTACTCCAGAAACCACGAGGGTTATTATCCTGGCCAAATGGTCGCTGATCGGTATCATCAACTTCTGCACAGTGCTTGGTGAACCTGAAGAGCAAGTTTTTGAGCACATAATAAGGAATTGGACGCGTCTCTATCCTTGGATACCATTCTTCTATCGCAATTTTCTCGTAGATCTTTCCACTGTTCGCACTCGGCTCAATTCCCCAGTATCTATCTCAGAGGCGACTAAAGTCACCGCTGGATTCTTGGCAATACTCTACGACAAATATCCAATCTCGCGCTCTCGAATCACGAACACTCCCGCCCTTCACACGACCATCATGGGGATATGGCACACATTCGCTGATCTACAACCTTGCGATATAGATCTTGATCATCCCAATCAAAATGGGCCACTCTCGTTTCTTAGGGAATCCATCAGCATGGTGGTTGCGTATTGCCTAGCTTCCAGTGCAACAGTTTCCATTTTTCCTGCCTTTGTCACTGCCGCAGGAGGAATGTCAATGGTTGTTGATACAACCCTCAGATATCTTCGGCTCCTCAGCAAAGAAGTAAATGACCTCAAAGAACCTGGGTCGAAGGCCGAATCTGTGTCGATGCTTGATTCTTGCTCGAGTCACTCCGCTGATTTTGCTCAGATTACTCAGATTCTGCTCCATGTGAGTAAAAGAGGGGGAGTAGCAGCCCGCGAAGAGTTTATATCAAAAGGATCGGTACACATTATGGCCTCCACCCTGGCCCGACTTCGCGCAAAACTTCTTTGTGGACTTCCTGATAACCGTACCTATCCGCACACCGGGTTTGCCCTTCGGTCGTTATACAACGGATGTCAATATATAGAGTACGCGATGCTCGAATCCGATGATGGCACGTCCGTTCTTTGTGAAGCTTTAGAAGCTCGGATCCTCGAAACTATTCTGCAAGCAGGCCACATGGAATCTGAACATACTCCCTATCAACAGCGGGATCGAGATTCTGATGTAGTGCTTTTGTCTCAGCTACCAACCCTTCTGATGCATTCAAAAGTGCTCCGCATAGCTGCCAAGTGCTTATCGAGGATCAAATCACAGGACATTGAAAGAAAGGCCCGCCGCGATAGAGTTTTGTTCAAGGCGTGGGACAATTTCAAAAATGCTGTTGCACGATATTTACAAACAGAGAAGAGATTACGTTCAATCGAGAAACCAACATATGAATCCACTTGTGGAGGAGATCAAGAGGTGAGTCTCTTCATCCTGATTCATTTTTGGAAAGGAGCACAATTTCATTTATCCCGTTTATCCCACCATGCAACAAATACTACAGTGCATCAGTCGAGACGAAACAAGCCCTGAATTATATCGGTGTTCCGGCTGTCTAACAGTAAAATACTGTTCAAGACACTGTCAAAGAACTGATTGGAAGAGACGACATAAATCTCACTGTCGGGTCGTACGTTTAGCTATCGGTAAGCCCGGAATCACTCCACATCAACCCGCTGACTGAACAAACATGAAGGAACTCCTGGATCGCATGATATCAGACGAAACATACTCACGATCGCCTCTATCGAAACGGAGCAAAGGATTCCTCAAGGGGCACCTCTTGAAAGATTTCTCGATGACGCTCAGCGTGCCAATCCAGATTACCACGGCGAAGTTATCGCAGAATTAGATTTGACAGTCTATCCGTTTGTTCACAGCGTGCAACCACTTGGCCGATATAGGAATATATTCATGAAAGATTACGGATACGAGGAAATCTTCCAAATCATCCGGAGCGACTCGAGAAATATCTTCGAAATAGTCAAGCTGCGGCAAGGAAACACGGTGCACTATTTGCTCAGCCCCGGCACTCTGCTGAAAGCTATCTTTAATTGGCCTCCGGGGTGACTTTCCCAACTTTTGGCGGCTTGTCACGATGCAGTTTGATGACTCCCGGTCGGCAACGAAAAAGATTTAGCCCGGTATCCATTTCTGATCTTTGTATGTAAGTGACGGCTGCATTGTCTATGAACAATAGCAGATAAATATGCTTTCCTCCAGTTGACAATTCTTGATTGGATCCTGGCATCGACTATTGGATCCCCAAGGGCGGCACAGGTGTCGGTTTGGGGTTGATATTGTCAGCTTACATAGCTACCATTTCATAGTGGTAGACTGGCCATTGCCGTGCGTATCCTCTGTATTGACAAACATGATACTCGGTGGGTATATTTATATGGGAGTCATTGACGGGTCAAGCAATAAATCCCATAAAATCAACAATCGCATCCTACCGTTAAACCTTCGAAGACCCCGCGAGCATGTCGAATTCACAGTTTCTCAGGCCAATGGCTCCCTCCCTTTTGCCGAAAACACCGATCCTGTTGCAATAAACAACTATGATATTGTTGGTTGCCAGTGGGAGACTGCTGTATAGGGATCCCGGCTGTGGTTGCGAGTTGGATGTAACCAAGCAGCGCTCCGCCGGTGTGTGAATAATATTACCACAGTCCTCGAACTCTCGGTGCTAAGCTCACGTTAATGAAATCTGTTCTTTCTGCAAGATGTATAATGGATAAGTCACCGATTGCCGCCAGGGTAACCTCGAATCCTTCCTCAATGTCCACTGTCCAGAACGAAACTGAACGAATCACTTGTTCGCGAAAGTAGAGCGGAACGTTTTGATAAAATTATCGATCAACCCCGAGTGATCGAGAACATGAACGAAACTCGAGAGCTTACCAGTGCGTTGTGACATTGATTCAAAAGGCTCCCTCCCCTTCTTCACCAAAGATCCAGTGTTGGCGCTAGATTAACATCACTGAAGCCAATTCGATCCCGGCGCAACTTCTGGGATAACTGCACGTTCTTTGACACTTGGAACGTGACTCCGGAATACAATCTCATCAGTATTAATGAACGCTTTTATTCTACGAATAACTGCCTTGTGGCTAGTGGCCCCTATCTTTTTACAGAGTTTGACTGAGATCCAGGCTACTTGTCCAGTTTATTTATACGTCGACTGTCCTCGAGCTTTTTTTGGCTCTGGCCTTTTTCTTCAGCGTGACTGGACGCCCGGGGATTTTTAAATCCCTTATCGCACTTGTCCGAGGAGGCAGTACCATCTTCCATTCATTCTGATGGCTCCAAGCGCGCTGTTGATAACATATTATTAGACGTAAAGAACGACTGACTCCCTTCTAGGAGATTATTAGACACGGTCTAATCTCTAATGCAGCAATATGCAGGCAGGCGCTTTCTTTCCTCGTCGTATCCAATGCTGAGAAAATACTTGTATATTCTAGCTAACTTGTGTCAAATGAAACCACACTCGCAACGATGAAACGTGGTATGGATGGGTTTTAAAATATCCAAAGAAAAGTCGAAAGCACCAGATATGGATCCTCCAATGATGGAAAACCATCTTTGATGAAAGGGTCCATCATAGGTCGTGGGCCCATCGATATGCTTCAAGTGACCTGTGTAAATGCACATCACAGGCCTTGAAGAATACATATAACGAGCACTGTGATCATTCACATCCCACGACGATGAACAGCACTCTCCCGCCCGGTTTCACCCTCGAGCCAATAATCGATGTCAGCGTTCTCATCGGCCCAGTAGAACTCGGGGTGGTCGTCGCTATCTTTCTTTTTGGTTGTTCGATAGTCCAAGGGTACATCTATTACAGTACATTTCGAAAAGATCCTTGGTTCTTCAAAGTCCTAGTGAGTAATTCTTGAGTCTACGAACAAAAAATGGATGATCTAACTACATATCATTATGATGCTTTTTCGTGCAGGTTGCCTCAGTGCTGTAAGTCACTCGTTCCACAATCGTCGCGTGTGGTCATCAACAATGCCTATAGAGCGGTGGAAACTGCACATGTGATGAGTGTAACTGCTTGCATGTGGAGCATGACTGTCGCTACATACGGAAATCCTGTTGCCCTCACAGTCTTTCCTACCGGAGCCGACTTGGCCATCTTATTCACCTCCCTCATCAGCGCGATTGTCCAAGTCCGCCAGCATTTGCTTCAGTCCCTCTCGTAGAAGCTGACTTTTGCGATTCCCAGGGCTTCTACGTCTTTCGCTTGACAAGGTTCTCGAAAACCCGCATCTTGCCCGCGTTTTGCGCTGCTGTTTCGGCCTCGGCACATATCACGAGTTTGGTCATAGCTGGGAAGGCATTCGCTATGAAGAGTCTCGCCCAATTTGAGAGCGCGAATTTTAGACTGATCACATTGTGCCTGGCTTCTGACGTTGTCTGTGACCTGGCGCTTACTTGTGGTATGGTATATCATCTCAGAAACAGACGCAAATCGGGGTTTCCACAGTGAGTACAATCATTGTCTCGGGCATAAACACTCGGTTTGACGAGCTGCCATAGGACTGTGTATGCTATTGATCGATTGATACTCTGGACCCTTGGTGAGAGTTGTATTGCTCCTGCGATATCGAGGAATGAAATTAATCCCCGTATACCAGAAACTGGCCTGATTACTTGGTGAGATTGCTGGCCACACCTTCCTTGATTGGGGATTTTAAACATCTCCTCTTCAGCTTAAACTCGATTCTAGTGCTGGTGTTTGTAAGTTCAATATTGAGATATATTCCCCCCAGTTACTAAACCCGACCCCCAGTTCCTCACCATGAAGCAAAACTGTAATTAGGGCCTTTTTGTGTGTATGCCTTGCATCTTACTTACCCTCGTCGTCTTTCAGTTGTCTGGGTTGGCCTATATGCATTTTTTGCATGCAGTACGTCTATTGAGACTTTTTTGCTGGATTAGTCAAAGTCGCTTACGGGAAGCCTTTTCTTCTTCTTAAGTCTACACGAATTCCCTACTAGCTTCGTAAGTCAATCCACCGCAACTGTAGCGCATGCATATCTGGCTAACACCTGTGACACATTTCAGACTAAATAGTCGTTTGAATGTCCTCTCGAAACATTCAGAGGAGTCATACGGCCTGAGCAGTAGAAGTAATGCCAGCCGTCCACGAATACCTGTATGTCATTGGTTTCCATCGCCAGACTACTGCCTAGGCTAATGACCAACCAGCCGGTTGTTATTGATATATCTCGGACGGTCGAACGTAGTGTGGGCGACAAGTCGGATATTCAGGCAAGTATCGTTCTTTTATCACTTCAATACATATCAGACTGATGCATACTTTCGACGCATAGTTTAACACCGATTCGGATCAGGATAGATTGGGAGTGTGAAAGTATATATATTGGTATTTTAATTATATTACACGCCCCTTATGTCTAAGCTTAATCTACGATAAAAAGTAGAGGGCAGCGATAACATTTATCATCGAGCCCCTTGACGGCTGAACTTTAGATTGCTTGTGTTCAGCACTATCTGCTGACCTCCGGGAAATTCAACTATATTTCCTATCGTGAAATCCCGAGAAGCCACCATGCAAATGAACAAGCCAATTTGTAAGCGGAGACGAACTCCAATCGAAGCGGCGCGACCGTGAGGTCCGTGCGCTGGGGACGTTCATTCGTCTCAATACTCCTCGACCTCTCTTTACACTCACCCACTCCATCCACCCATCTTTAAGCATCAAATATATTCCTCAATACCTATCTTCTGTGCATCTTGAGAGCTTGAGATCCGGATCAACCTCTCTCTCACATTGTCATCCTTAATAGCTCTTTCTGGAGGTGTTAGCCTGAAATTGGTGAGTGAAAGACTCAGCCATTCGCTCTGCTGCCCCGCATATATATACTACATTCTCGTGAGCTGATCGCGGATTCACTATAAGTTGATTACATCTTGATAACCCAGCTGCCAGGACACACGACCATTTCTACCAAACTGCACACTAATTAACCCCTGACGAAAGCAGATAGCGGCGGTCGGATAAATTCGTTTTTCGGAGCGTAAAAGACGGCTAGATCCGAGTCGACAAAAAATCATCCCACGATTATCAATATCATCACGTGTGTGAATTTAAACATTGCACGTGACCGCGACGATTAGCCTCGTGTCTGGATTCTGGTTTGTTTTTCGACAACGACTTTCTGCAAGAAACAATGAGCACGGCTTCTCCCCCACGAACACCGCCAATTGCACCCCGTATACCGTCCACCTCTCCATCGGACGACTCATCTATTATCGAGCTTTCATTCGACTACGAATTTGACTCAGCTGGTAACTATGTCAGAGTATCAAAGGGATCTTCAGGTTCATCACCTCCTACGCCTGTTGAGCTGGATAATCCGCGCAGACACGCACTCTCCAAGAGTGTCACTCTTGATCCAGTCACAGTGACTGGTGCCACTGCAGCACGCTCGTTCCAGCGCGTCGCCTCGGGTCCTGCCGCCCTCACACCTGCAGCCTCGGCTGCATCCGCTCGCAAACTCTCCCGACCACAACGGATCCCGCTATCCATCGACGAACAACCCCAAGATGATTGGGAACTGCGAGTACAACAAGACGAGAAAGAAAATATCTTAAATATAATAAATTCTGATTCTGATAATCAACAACCCCCACCACAAAAGCGTACTTCCCCGCACCTAACAGCTCGCTCTCAACCAGATGGCCGCGCCATCTCGGCACTTCCTACACGCGCCTACTCGTCTTCTCGTCAGCCTCTACAGCCAGGCCGCCAGATCCTTCCAGGTCCAAACCGTGCAGGCAGGATCCTGATGGGTGTCAAATACACGCCCATCGACAAGATAAACGAGCATGAACAACTCGATCCCGGCGAGGAAACAGATACCAGCCCTGACGAACCGATCTCTGCCGCTCCTGGTATTGCACGCCATAGAAGCTATGGCGCGGTTGTACAACCTATCACGAGACCTCGTCGGTCTGCTAGTCTTAGCGATGCCGGCGCTGGGAGTTTAAGCGAATCGGGCGGTAAGTGTATCTTCGGCGCCATGAAGAAAAAAACACTCAGATTATGTTAGGCGAAGCATCGCCCAGACTCCATTCTACATACTCGCGACCTGGCTCGAGCTTGAGTATGAATTCATCCCGGCCTAGACGAGTTACAGCCGAGCAGATACAAGGTTCGTTATTTGGGCTTTTCCCTTGCCTTCGGCCGATTTTACACAAATGGTCATACAGCGGGACGTCCTTCAACGTCTACCTCATGGACGTGTCAAGCGTGCATGCTCACGAACTCGGACGAAGCAAAAGATCACTGTTTGGTCTGTGAAACGCCTCGTCCATATAATGACCCTTCACGAGCCACATCCGCCTCCGCCGCCTCAGCAGGATATCCCCACGAAACTCCAAATCCATACCCACAAGATTCACATCCGTACACATCGAATGCGTATACGCAAGAATCGTACGGTGCAAACACTTACAACAGCCATCCCGATGCGCATCCTCGCCAATCACCTTCTCCGACACATATGGCCGTGAGCCACCTCTTGCGACCATCGCACGCGCACCAACGACGGGACTCAGATACTGTGCGGTCGTTGGCTCTAGGCACTTCTGCATCTTCGCCGACTGCTGTTGAATCTAAAATTTCAGTAATGGACTCCCGGCTACCGATACCATCGGAGCATGTTCCATCCCGGCTTTCGCCTACCGGCAGGTCACACGCGCAATACCTCTCTCAAGCGGCCAGTCAGAACCAGGGCTATCACAGACGCAGTCCGACGGCACCCGAGGCACCGACGAGTAGTGGGCTAGTGCCTTCGACAACGTCTACTGCGGTTGGCGAGCTGGAGCTGAGGAGAACATCGGGCGAGCACGAACCAAAGCGGAGGTCCGAGGAATATGAGAAGCGCACGTCGGGGGAACATGAGCCCAAGAGGACATCTGGCGAGCATGAGATCAAGAGAACATCGGGCGACCTCGATCTGAAGCGCGAGAAGGAGCGGGAACGTGAACGCGACAGGGAAAGCAAGGAAAGAGCGGCCCCACCACCACCAGCACCTGTGCCAGTGCGAAATCACAACATATGCGTAAGTCCTGGCATTACTACGGATTCTTATAGTAGACTTATCATTAATTGGCCTACAGGTAAACAAAAAAGTCTACGCACGCCTCGACCTGGTCGGCAAAGGTGGTTCCTCGCGCGTCTACCGCGTTATGAACTCAAGTAACGCTATATACGCCATCAAGCGCGTCTCTCTCGACAAGACGGACGCGGAGACGATGAAGGGATATATGAATGAGATCGGGCTCCTTAAACGCCTCGCGGGTAACAAGCGGATCATCCAACTGTTTGATTCTGAGGTCAGGCCAGGAGGGAGCGGAGGGCAAGGTAGCAAAGGGTATTTGATGCTGGTAATGGAATGCGGAGAAGTGGATTTGGCGAAGCTGCTCGCGGAGCAGCAGAAGGAGCCCTTGGATATGGTTTGGGTTGGATATTACTGGCAGCAGGTGGGTATTTTTCTTCAGGAGGTTTCAACAAAGGTGATGCTGATGAATTTTTGCTTCGTCTGGCCATCCCACGATCCTCTAGATGCTCCAAGCTGTGCACGTCATCCACGAAGAAAAAATCGTACACTCCGATCTCAAACCCGCCAACTTTGTCCTTGTGCGCGGTCAACTCAAATTGATCGACTTTGGAATTGCCAACGCAATCGCCAATGATACGACCAACATCCAGCGGGACCATCAAATCGGGACGGTGAACTACATGTCACCCGAAGCGATAGAGCTCCCGGACGGGATGCGGCGTCTCAAAGTTGGGCGTCCGTCGGACGTGTGGTCCCTTGGGTGTATATTATACCAGATGATCTATGGTCAGCCACCGTTCCAGCACTTGTCGGTGTACCAGAAGATGAAGGCTATCCCGGATTGCACGCATGAGATTGCGTTCCCGGAATGGAGCGAACGGGGGTGTGGTGAGGGCGAGGCCAATATTGAGGGAAAGAGGGTGCGCGTGAGGAAGGATGTGATTCGGACGATGAAGATGTGTTTGGAGAGAAATCCGAAGGAACGCGCTGTTATTCCAGAATTGCTGGAGCACGCGTGGTTATCGGGGGGCGCGGATGGTAAGTCTTGCCTTCGCTGTTTTATTATCTGCGACATTCTTCGGTATCCAACTTGCTAACTTTCTGTTCTTTGATTGACAGAGTGTCCTGCACCCCAACCTGCACAGCAGCCGGAAAAAACGGCCCGAGAGCTTTTGGGTCCAGAAGAGACGATCATTAATCCCTATTATATGAAGCAGCTCTTGGAGTATGGCATCAAGCTTGGGCAACAAGCACAAAGCGGAGAAATTGATCAAGCGCATTTGGAAAGAGAAGCAGAGGTAAGTTGTATTTCCTCTTCTCTTCCTGTTCGCAAGCCAAAGATGCTGACTCTGGTTATTTCTTGTAGCGTTTGGTTGCGGAATTAAAAGCGCTCGATTCATGATCGTGATAATCACTCCCCAACTTACGCTTCATGACCTTCCGTCCCTCAACACGGCGCTGTTGTCGTCAACTGGGCGCTTCTCATGACACGACTCCCCCATGATTTTACATGCATTCATTCAGTTAAGCTGTATTCTCCCTCCTTCACACCACACGCTGTATGCACGGGGGCCGAAACCGTGATTGTATACCTCTACCTCTGATTCGTCTTTCCTTGATTTGGTTTCATCATCGTTTCACCCGTCCTGGGACACCTATGCATTCATCATTCGCTTTTCATCATCAAGCATGTACCACATCGTTCTTTAGATCTCTGTTTCCCTCTCCTCTTTTAGTTTCCTCAACTTCGTCGCCACAAGTTCCCTTAGTCGACGCGCGGGTCTAGCTGCCCTTGGCCCCTTGGCTTTGGTTGACCAGGAGCCACTTCCTGGATCCAGAATTCCGACAAACCCAAATCAAACACTTTCGTGTCTCGTGTTGCTCTTTCGCTATCCTGCTATGATAATTGCATGCATCACCACATCCACACCTCTCTTTTTCATCTCATATCTCTTTCTATATATTCACGAACCCTTTCATTAACATCTTCCCATCGCATTTTTCTTTTTTCCTTTGCATGTCCTATATAGGATCCTCCATCGTGATGCATAGATACCAATCTAATCATCGATGCTGGATCTGGGCGAATGTGTATATAATAGGGCACCACTGGGTTGTGGGCTCGAATAATGTAGAAATGCTATTTTATTGGGCACTCGCTCTCAACCAAATATTGATGCGCGAACAACGAAAATACTTGCACCACCGTATGTCCGGACTCAAGTTCACATTGTTTGCTGGTCCTGATTCTTGACTTAGGATAGATTCATCGCCCATCGTACTAGATAATGGTACAAGCAACTCGACGTTTACGCTTGTTCTTAGTTTGACTTTGCTGCGTTGCCTGAAGCACGTATGATGTCATTCGGATATTTTGAATCATCCAGAAGACGGAACACCGATATGCGGCTTACCGAGGATTGGTTTACCAGTGCAGTCAATGGGATCATGAATGCGTTCTCGACGTTCACATCGTTCTTCGATGAGGTTTCAATGAAGTCACATCCAAGGGTTTTCGCGAGGTTCCTCCCATCTTCACAAGGATTTATTTAAAATTAGCTGGTCAAAACCATGAGATGTCATCACCCACCCTCGGCGGTTACTTCCCGATCCTCATAACAATCAAATTTCGTTCCAACGATAATGGCAGGACATAAAGCGGGATCCTTGTCTGCAAAGATTTGTTGGTGGATAGTCGTAACCTTCTCAAACGAGGAAAGGGAGGTGATCGAATAGAGAATCAGGAAGACTTCAGACCGTCTGATAATCTCGCGCTGCCATCTAATAATCGAATCCGAAGGGGTCGAGTCGATTTCGCCAGTGAAGAACTCGTCGATAACTTCGACATTGTAGTATGTATCCCCGATCATCACATGTTTAGGCGGGACGGTTTCGACTGAACTATCGTCAGTTAGGGGGTATTCTATATTTATTGTATTCGGCAATCCTCACAACAAGCTGTTGGTTCATATTCCTCGAGTGGAAATTCGGAATAGCAGAATTGACTAACAAGTGCAGTCTTGCCAACACCTGAATGGGTATGGCGATTTCTTAACTGAAAACTTTGCAGTGACCTATAATCGTACCTCTAGCGCCAGTGATAAGCAGCTGATAACTCTTTATCATCATGACCGCCTCGTCTGGTTCGGTGCTTCGCTCAAAGAGAGGCCTGAGGGTCGGATGCAAAGTGCAATTCTGGGGTTGAATATTTGGATATTGAACTGCCGCGAATTTGGGTATGGCAGGTTCAACCCCAGACGGCGATCAACATGTTGGGCGTGCCCCTGTTAGATATGATGAGGTTGAGATGATAGACCTGACATTGTCAGTCGTAAGAAGAATAAGAGAAAAATCCCAACGATTGACCGACCGAATTATTCAATATTGGTGATAACAAATCCCTGAGGTCGTCACCATCACCCGTAATCATATTGAATTCGCCCACATAGGACTAAGAAAACTGATGAAAAGCGTGCAAAGGTAGTATAAATCGCCAGGCTAAGAAATCATCGCAAGTACAGCGGGAGAACAGGGAGATACCTATCGAATCAAGGGAAAGCTTATTAGACATATTTCATTCCACAGCCACGAAATTTAGAGTGTCCTGTCAAACCACTTTACGGTCTGCTCAAAGCCTTTCTCGTAGCCCTCTTTCACCTCAGGCCACTCCAAGTTCGGGCGGCACGCGAATCCATGCGCGGTACCCTTATAGACCACGAACTCGTAGTCGACGAAATTTTCCTTGTCTTTACGCGCAGCAAATTCTGCTTCCGCTTCGTTCCGAAAAGCAGGCGCGAATGAGGGATCCTCTGTGGAATAGGAGCAAGGTCAACACAACGATCCAATTGTTGAATCCAACGACAGCCACTTACCCTCAGCACAAACCCACGAGGCAGGAATCTAGAAAAGTGTCTAACTATCAGACAGAGCATATTTTCCAGATAAATGACTTACGTCAATGGCTTTAATGTGTTTGATATTAATCATAGAAGGATGGCACACAACGATACTATCCAGAAGTTTGGAAGTGCCTAATCGCGCAGCAACTCCACCACCATAACAATATCTGATAATTTGGTCAGAAATAACACAAATGCAACAAATATAAAAAACATCAGCCTACCCAACAGCACCGATTTTTGAATACTTCTTTTGTTCACGAAGTCTTTTGAGGAACTACATGTTTAGTATCAGCTCAATTTCATTAGCTTTCAACGGAAGGATTTACATCGGTTACTCGAACATAAATTGCGGTGGGGCGGTTTCGGTAGAGGATACCGATGCGCGGAAGGAGTGTCACAAAAACGCGGAGATATTCCATAAAACGAGGATCTCCCGCTCTCGTAGACATTCTCATTGCGTCAGCATGGATAATTGGTTCACCTATCAGTCATGAGTAAGTAATGTCGGCTTCGATACGACGAATGACAATGCAAGGTCAATTCCGTTCTCAAAATCAACTCACCATTGAATATGTCAGGTACCCAAACGTCGCATGATAAGGCATTTGCGAGGTTGTCTGCAATGAGCTTCGAGTTGATTAGAGTGAGTCCGAATGCATCCATGAACAACACCACAGCACGTTGCGTATCGCCAGTACTATTAGGGCTTGAAGCAACATAAGCGGTGAAGCCATCGAGCTCAGTGAGTGAGCCGGTTGGTTCTCCTGTTAGTTTGGATCCTGTGAAACAATTCGGGCAGCTCATGACGATGGATGTTGGTGGAGAAGAAAGCGCGTTACATAAAAAGCTGGCGGATCCTGTTATTATTATTTTCTCTACTTACAATGGCACGATTGTAGCGACTACAGTGTAATGGAACTCGGCTGCCTAAATCGAGGTTGGGAATGAGTAAGTACATATACGCGTTCTTGCGGCAACAAACGCCACGGAAAGTTATACTTAGATTACGGGTGCCTGCAATGTGCGTTCGTGTCAAGCCATATACTGAGCAAGAGTTCAAGATCTATGGGGCTCGGGCAGATTGTCAGAATCTTGTGCAATGTGGTTGTGGTTGAATGGTAAATCTCCACTCCGATTGCCGCGGCGCAGTTTCGGATGCCGATTTGAAGTTCATGCAACGATTTCATTACTACTTACTAAGTACTACTTACTCTCGTCATCACGGTGTTTCTTGCAACAACTGCAAACACGTTCGTCGGCCTTTCGAACGATTCGGTTGCGTGATTATTTACAGCGAAAGGCTGGGCGGAATAAAGCGGTGACGGGTCGTTTTTTGGGCCTTAGGACAGCATACATATTGGACGAAAACAATTTACCATCGAGGTTGGACCGTCAAGGCGTTCCGGGTACACATGTACAGGCTTTTGAGGACAATCCAAGTCTCGCTTGCTACTTATAAGGCTGGTTAGAAGCAAAAATCCACATCGACAACTGGTAAGTTAGGGTGAGCGCCAACTCGGACTTATGATTTTCAGAAGACACGATTTGATGACTAAAGTCGGCTTCCAATCTCCCTCTCGAGTATCCTAGTAAATCTCAAGGCGAAAATATCCTGATCGTTGACGGCCCCTTAGCCTTTAGGCCTTATACGCCGCATATACTGCGACGTTTTTGACCAGGGTACATCACATCACGCCAGTTTTCAAGTTGCGATACTTTACTATGCTCCACAGTATGTTCGATTTCTTGACTCATCGTCTTTTCTCTGAGGTTCATGCCATCTTTTTTCTCCTGCCAATTTGATACCTATCAAATCCTTTGAGATCTCATTTGTTGATGGAGGAAGCGTCCTAGTTCTATGCTTTGATTCCAGGGCGTAACATTGCTTGTATCTAGCCCACGATTCTTCTATTTGCCAATCACTTGGCCTCACGCTCCCTGGTAATCAAATACGGCCACCAGCGCCCTCCACATCCCTCTTGCTAATGTCCCCGCTGCCTCGAATATCGGTTCCCTTCTGCAAGCCATCTCCCTGGCGCTTTCTCCCGGGTTGACTCTCACGTCTCAGCTCCTTGCTCGACATGCCCTGAACCGGAACGTCCGCTGATGTAGTTCCAACAGTCACAGGTTCATGTGCGTCTTCAAACCCTGTATCTCGAGTGGACGCATCCTTGTCAACCACCTTATCTGTTGTTACCGGTGCAGGATCGGATTGGCGGCCTAGTTCCAAGGTAAGCTTATATCCTTGTAAGTACAGGTCACGGCATTGAAATTTCTTACCTGCTGCTCTTCCGTCAACAATCTCGTCACTATTTATCGCGGCAAGGTCGGCACTTCCAGGCAAAGGAAGAGAGTAGTTGACCTGAAGACGGCTTGTCCTTCGCATATTGACCAAGTATTTGTGAAGATTTAACGGTGTGTGGGTGAGGATACTGCTGTTGCTTTGGTATTTATTGCCTGACCCATCGATGACTTCGCATATATATACCCACCAACTGCGTATCGTGCGGCAATGATGACTCCACCATTATGAAATCATAGTTGTGCAAAATTGGGGTCATCGAGTCCTGGTCGAGTCTGGAGGGTTTCTTTGGAATCGAGGCACAAACCGCAGTCATCGGGAGCCCCTGTCGAAGATACAAGATACACCTCACTTCGCTCTGGTAGGCTGGAAGAGCCCTACCTGGACCTCGGAACTTATCGGTTTCAAAGAGGTGTTCAAGGAGCCACACGGGCCCCAGAACCTTCACTTTGTATTTGGACATCTAATGACGACCAAGGTTGTTTTTTATTAATCATTTTCCCGAACTTTACAAAGTCCAGCACCTCACTCTCGACATGGTTACAAATGGTACTCGTATTCAAAGTATCCACAACTCGTCAGCGCATCTCCAAGAGCCACTCACCTTACTTTGCGAAGCTTCAGGATGTCCAAGATGGAAGGGCCATCAGAACGGCTAGTATTTTGGCTCGATCTGCGCCATCTTTAGATTTCGCATATGAAACAGATGTGGATGATGTCTACGCCTTTGCTTTTCCTGGGTACAAAGTCCAGAAGATCGCGCTTTGGCGATTTGCGTTATCAACTCAGGGATTCGGACAAAGCGAGTGCACCGATAATCATGCAACCACATGCGCACACCAACCACGGAGCGCGCTCGGACTGCCTCCCTGAAACTCAGATAATACACGCAGTTTAATGCAGTTTTGATGCCGAAGAAGTTCTTGGAACGTTCTATACCCTCGTCATGTTCTGGCAACACTATAAACACATTTGGCTTTGAAGGCAATCCGACTCGGAGTCTCGCTTGCTACTGCTCATAAGGCTGGTTAGAAGCAAAAATCGCCATCGACAACTGGTAAAGTGTGTATCGACTTGACTCATGATGACTTTCAGATATCATTCAAGTCGTTTATAATCTCCCTCTCGAGCACAATATTCTGATCGTTGCTGGCACTCTGATTCGCCGCACATGATCAGGTACGAGCCGTCTCGTTTCTCCTGACCATTTGACACCCCAGCGAATCTTTCGAAATTTCATCTATCGACGGACGAAGCATCCTATTTCCTTTCTTCAGATTAGTTTTACATCACTCGTGGCTACAACAACTCTTCTTCTTCCATTTGCCAATTGGCCTCAAATTTCCTGGTAATTACCTACGTTCACCGATGCCCTCCACATCTCTCTCACCAATGTCTCCACTCCCTGGAATACTGTTTCCCTTTTGCAAGAATATCGCGCCATCTCCCTGGCGCTTTCTCCCAGGTTGACCGTCATGTCTCAGCTCTTTGCTCGACATGCCCTGAACTGGAACTCCTAGACCTTTATGTACGTCTGCTGATGTAGCACCGACAGTCTCAGATCCGTAGTTAGGCCCTGTATGCGTAGTGGATGCATCCTTGTCAACTACCGTATCTAATGTTACTGGCGCACTATCGGGTCGACGGCCTTCATTCAAGGTAAGCTTACGCTGTTGCAAGTAAAGGTTGATAAAATAGAATTACATACCCTCCGGTCTTCCGTCAACAATGCCATGGTTGTTTATCGCGGAGGGATCGGTATTTTCGGCCAAAGGAAGGAAGCTGTTGGCCTGGAGAGACTGTGAATTCGACATTTTGACTAGGTATAATATTTGCGGCTTGAACGGTATGAGGGTGAAGATGCGACTTTTGATTTGGGATCGTATTGTTTGACCCAGCATATATGTGCTCGTATATATAGTGTTTTTCAATACAGAGAGTACGACGATGACGAGTCCACCACTATGAAATCATAACTATGCAAACTGACATCATGAATCCTAAGTTTGGAAGATTTGGAGGGTTTGACGTCAACACCTCAATCATTCGGGGTTCTGTCGAAGATATCTGACCCCCGAACGACAGAAGTCTGAGGCCTATGATTACTTGGGATACCAAGTCGATGCCTACCAAGATTTGTCAATGGAGGAAAGTATATTTATCTCGAGTCATTATCTATAGACCTTGAGTGGAGCTATTATTTTTGGGGGTAGTTGAACCACGTAATGACAAGGATCCAAAAGTCGGGAAAGTCACCCCCGCGGGAGGCCAATCGAAGATAGCTTTGAGTACGGTGCTGGGGCTGAGCAAATAGTGCACCGTGTTTCCTTGTCGCAGTTTGACTATTTCGAAAATATTGCTCGAAGCACTTCGGATGATTTGGAAGACGTCCTCGTATCGACGGTCTTTAATGATTATATCACTATATCGGCTAATTGGTTGCACGCTGTGAAGGAAAGGATAGGCGGTCATATCCAATACCGCAACTACTTCACCACGGTAATCTGGATTTGCACGCCGGGCGTCATCGAGAAAGCTTTTTAGAGGTGCCCCTCCAGGAATTCTTTCCTCCGTTTCGATAGCGGCGATCACGAGTAGATTTCGTCTGATATCATGTGATCCAGAAGCCCCTTCATGTTTGTTCAGTGAGCAGGTTGAGAGGAAGTGATTCTGGACTCACCGATAGCTAAACGTATGATCCGACACTGAGCTCTATGCCGCCTCTTCCAATCGGTTCGTTGACAGCGTCTTGAACAGTATTTTACTATCAGACAACCGGAACACCGATATAGCTCAGGCTTTGTTTCGTTTCGACTGATACACTGACACTATAGTATTTGTTCCGTGATGGAGTAGATGAGATTCGGATTCTTTCCGAAAAAGAATTAAGATGAAGCAACTCGCCTCTTGATCTCCTCCACAAGTGAATTCATATTTTGGTTTCTTGATCGAACGAAGTTTGTTCTCTATTTGTGAAAATCGTGCAACAGCTTCTTTGAAATTGTCCCACGCGTTGAGCAGAATTCTGTCATGATGGGCGTGTCTTTCAATATCTTGCAATCTGATCCTCGATAAGCTCTTGGCTGACACACGGAGCACTTCTGAATGCATTAGAAGGGAAGGTAGCTCAGATAAAAGCATGACATCAAAGTCTTGATCCCGACGGTGATAGGGAGTATATTCGGATTCTATGTGGCCTGCCTGGAGAATAGTTTCGAGAATTCGAGCTTCTAATGCTTCACAGAGGATAGGGGTGCTATCATCGGACTCGGATTCGAGCATCGCGTATCGTATATATTGACATCCACAGTAAAGCGACCAAAGAGTAAGCCCGGCGCGTGGATCAGTACGATCATCAGGAAGTTCACCGAGAAGTTTTGTGCGAAGTTGGGCCATGGTGGAGGCCATTGCGTGCACCGACCCTTTTGATATTAATTCTTCGTGGGCCGCTACTCCCCCTCTTGTACTCACACTGAGCAGAATCTGGGTGATCTGAACAAAATCAGTGGCGTAACTTGACCAAAACTTATGCATCTGCAATGTTTCGGCCTTTGACGCGGGTTCCTTGAGGTCCTTTACTTCTTTGCCAAGGTGACGAAGGCGTTTGAGAGTTGTATTGACGATCACTGATATTCCTCCTGCGGCAGTGACAAAGATAGGAAAACAAGGAACCGGTTCATTGTGGCCGAGGCAATACGCAACCAACTTCCCAATTGATTCCCTAAAAAACACGATTGACCTGGCCGCATGATAATCGGGATGCTGAACATCTACGTCGTAATCTTGTAGATCTGCAATTGTGTTCCAAATTCCCATAATAGTCGTGTGAAGGGCGGGAGTGTTCAAGATTAGAGAGCGTGCGGTTGGATAATTGTCATAGAGTGTTGCCAAGAATCCAGCGGTGACTGTAGTTGCATCCCAGATTGACACTGGCGAATTGAGCCGAGTACGAGCGATGGGAAGATCTGAGAGAAAACTGTGGTAGAAGAAAAGTATCCAAGGATAGAGACGCGTCCAATTCTTTGTGGCGTGCTGAAATACTTGCTCTGCAGATTCACCATCAAGAGCTGAAAGATAGGTCATGATACCGAGCAGCGACCATTTGGCCAAGACGATATCTCTCCTGGTTTCAGGACTAATTTGTTTGGGAATAAGAGCTGGATTCAAATGGGCATAAAAGATGGGAAGGATGACCCCAATATGAGCTGGAAACTGGACGCATTTGAAGCTCAGAATGTCGAGATGTTCAACTGATCCTGATCTTGCTTTTTCAATCAGGTCCTGTAGCAGTCCAAAATGTGTATATGAGTCGACGTGTCAATATTATACGGCAGAACATACTTGGAAGGATATCCTTGAGATATTTGCCATAATAACGGTGCGTTGGGTCGAGAAAAACCTGTTGCTAGTTCACAGTGACGTTGATCACTTAGAGAGTCCTTAAAGCGTCTTTTATCTGAAGGAAACGCGGGCGGTCCAGTTGTGAAACAGTACAGATCCCTTCAACTGATATAAGACAGTGGGCGTCGGCCACAACTTCTGTATAGCAACATGAATTTGAACCTAATAGAGAACCTAATAAGTAGCTACACTATGTAATTAGCAATGCCATTACCCACCTTGGCTACAACTGTTAACTAGCTGCTGCGAGATTGGGATCTTCCAAATTGCTGGATAGCGTTGTCGTCTGTCATTCGGGCTCACCATTGATCGTACCAAGGCCATACATAGATGGGAGTCGTCTATCTGAAACACAAAATTTTACACTGATGTCCGTTTCATCGTCTCAGGGGTTTGCGCCGAGGGTATGTGATGATCACCGTGATACCGGCATGATTACTCGAACCCTTGTCGTTTCGGACAGAGGATCATAACCTCAAACCTCTGAGGCAGAATTTGCTTCTGGGGAAGGAAAAGAAATCTTTGTGCATGTCTAAGGGCACGGCTCATGGGTTCGCTTCGAATCCAGCGCTTGCCGCCCAAATATGGACTGGCCTGGCTACGAAAAAGGCTGAGAGACGCGCCCCAGAGTTTCGACGATGAAGCACATGAAGATGAACCCATTGGATAATGTAGATACAGTGTTGATACTAGCAACTCAACCCTGGATTTGCATCTCACTTTAATCGAAGATATTACTGTATATCTATCAAATTACAACAATTTTCTTGCAGGCAAAATTATAGAACCCACCGATATACTGAGATCTATCCATCGCGTGCAATCTCCTTCTCTTCATCCCCAAGCACTTCTCCCAGCGCGTCCGCTTTATTCTTTGGTAAATTGGAGACTGGTCCATGATAATGTCTGTGTGCACCGAGAAGGTACCACGCCCCGGAAAGCACAATGACTCCCACTGTGATCGGCGCTGAATAATTCATGTTCACCGCCGTCACAGGGAATTCCGTCGGCAGCGAGAAAATCACGCATACAAATAGCGTCCACACGATACAGTTCACATTCGCTGCCCATCCGAGCCATCCATCTCCCATGTAGTATGGTCCAGGTTTGAACTGCACTTCTGGATGGCTATGATACACGCGACGGAGGAAGATTGGGATGATATAGGAGAGATCCGCAGCCATGGCTGTCATGGCGAAGACGGCGTTTGCGGCGACGGGACTTGCGAGATCGAGGAGTCCGGGAAGGATGCTTACGAGAGTTGTGAGCCACACTGCTCGCAGAGGCGTCTGTGTGCTGGCGCTGACTTGTCCAAAGAACCCTCCGTCAGGCAACCCACGATCACGGCTGAATGCATAGATTGTACGTGATCCGGCTTGTAAACCCGACTGGCATACAAAGAATGCAGTGAGACAAACGAAAAACCACAATGCGAGAGCTGCATTTTTGCCCATGCGGAGGACCATGATTTCAAGGAAAGCAGAGCCCGATGGGCCGGGAAGTGCATCGAATGAACCCGAGCAGAGGATCAGGATAATGTTCAGAAGCCAACCTGAAATGGCCGTCCCGACAGTAGCAATGATAATAGCTACGGGGGCAGCGTAAGCGGCACGACGGACCTCTTCAGAGATGTGAGCTGTGGAGTCGTAACCTGTCATCGTCCACTGGACGCTGAGCAATCCCAACAAGAATGAGACGCCTGTGTTCCATCCACCGGTACCATTGACGAGGCCATCAGCCCCGAATACATATGATACGGTATGCATCTCGGATCGGGGTGTCGTAGCAAGGAGAACGATTATGATGAGGAATGTAGCGCCAAGGTTGACAAAGACGAAGGAACTCGTAAAAAACGCCAGCTGTCTTGTTTTGAGCGAGTTTAATAGGCCATGTACAACGAGTAATCCGGTGGTTAGACCGACGACTTTGCTCGCAGTTATCTCGTACGCGCCGTCTGTCCCTATAGAGACTGCGGCCAAGATCATATTAGCCAGTCCGAATTCGGTGGATGAGAGACCGACGAACTGGCCGAGGATGTTCAGCCATCCAACGATCCAACCCACCTAAGACTTCAACCGATCAAACCGGTCCAAAGAAAGCATGTAACATTGAAATGACTCACTCGTGCACGATGTTTTCTTGGACATAGCTGGGCAGAGGCCGTGTACAGCCCTCCGCACGTCGGATAAGCACTTACAATCTCTGCAATGCTGCTAGCAAGAGATAAGCAATTCGATGCCCCGAGGATCCAACACCAAGTCACAGAGGATGGCCCTCCGAGGAGGAGCGGGGTGTTGAATGTGCTCGCTACACTGGAACAGACGCCCATGATACTGAATGCAAAACTGATTGTCGCGAGATTAGAAAACTCCCGCCTAAAGGATGGAACATATCCCAATGCTTCGAGTTCCTTGTTGTCTTCTTCGTCATTATGATTGATATGTTGTAGGCCGAAACTGCGAGTTGGGCTGTCCACCAGCATGACGGGAAACCTTGATGATGGGCTCGATGAAGAGGCACCCAAGGACCGACATCAGGAAAACACCAGCAAACTCTGAAGCCTTGTTCGTCATCATCATACGTGTAATTTATAAAGTTTTAAGCGCTTCGACGATTTCTGACTTTAGTGGGATCATACCATCGCCGAGCTACGAGAGTCTAGTATGCAGCTACCTTTTGGCTAAATTCTAATGGTTAGCGGCCACCAAACAACCACCATCAATATTAATCAACGTTGACATATCTTCGATTCATCAACCCAACATCAACCCCATTCAAATCCTAGCAAAGTTATCTCGTCTTACGGACAAGTTTGGACTTGGCTTAGACCTCCATTCTGTGGCAAAAGGTGATTACAGACTTTTTGCTTGTCGTTGTTGTGATTTGAATCGTATACTGTCAGACAGTACTCACCGCGGTATTACGATACTCAGAAACCAACTCAAGCCGACTGAAATTAGACATTTAATCCAGATCTATCATTCCAGTATTTCCCTAACTCGGCTCAGGCACGAAGAAATTTCGCCAGACATAATCAGTTTATGATATCCTCGAAGAGCACTTAAGCATCGGTATTGCTGTCGGTCAGTTATGGGAAATCAGACTGGAGAACAGGGTATACGTGCTACAATCAAAGTCTTGGAAGATGAACTCCTACACCTCGAAAAAGAAAAGATCAACCTACTCGCCCAT
Organism: Hygrophoropsis aurantiaca; assembly: GCA_021014935.1. Classification (NCBI taxonomy): domain Eukaryota; kingdom Fungi; phylum Basidiomycota; class Agaricomycetes; order Boletales; family Hygrophoropsidaceae; genus Hygrophoropsis; species Hygrophoropsis aurantiaca. Next base: position 22,281 of record MU267736.1, read on the forward strand.
CTCCATCGCGTTCAGGATTCAATCGCATGCACCCGAGTTCGAGCAGGAAACTTGAAAAACTCACTTGTCCCAGTCTATCGCCTTCCTAATGAGATCCTGCAAGCTTGTTTCCATCAACTTGTACAGTTCTGGCTGGACGAGAATGATGGAGCAGATGAGCAAACGATTATGGATCAGATCTATATGGACTCCGAGATCGAAGGCTTTGATTGGCCAAGCACTCCCGCTGTTGCTATCTCACATGTCTCACAACATTGGAGACAACTAGTGATCAATATGCCATCCCTTTGGACGAACCTCATCATTACTCCGAAATTCGAGCGTCACTTGGATGTTTCCCGAGGTTTTTTCCAACGATTCAGCGGCATGCCTATTTCTGCAAACTTCCGATCCTTTGGATCGGAAGATACACTGAGTCCCGCTATGCTTTCATTGGCGGAAGCCACCGTACCAAAATTATTACACGCACAACAAATCACTGCTCTTACTTTTCTCGATTCGGGCCCTGTGCTTTCACGTCTACTCTCTCGAATGGTAGAACAGCCTATCGTCACAGGTCCTCCTCCTTTGATCGTGTTCAGTTGCTTGACAACATTGTCTATTGTTGGTTTTGCGGGCTGGAGTCTCAATCATTTGAAATCACTGTTGTCTGCTACCCCACAGCTCAAAAGCCTTGAACTTGAAGTCCCCGATCCCCACATGCTCTATTCTGAGCTGATAATAGATCAACCCATCGTCTGTCTCCCGACCCTGGAAAAGTTAACACTAATACAATCCAGTCGTCATTTAGGCAAATTTCTTGACTCTTTATCGATCCCAAATCTTCAAGAGCTCAGACTTTTACGTTGGCATCCTGACGACGACAAACGATGCTTATTCGTCGACCAATTGCCCAGATTTATCAAAGTCCAAAACCTCACTATCCACATTGTGACTGGCGATGATTTTGGCGGATACTTGTTACCACAATATCGACGAATCATCAGAGCGTTTTCGAACGTCACCCATCTTACATTGCGGAGCCTTGATATATTTTCCAGTTCAGACTGGGAGGGAGAATCGTCGCCGATATCTTTCTGGCCCAACCTTCAACAGCTTACCTTGCATTTCGCATTCGACGCCATCGAAGGCAGTCCACGCGGCCGTTTCTCCTGGCTACAAAAGCAAGTGGATCGACAACACTCCCCTTTGCAAATTTTGGTTATCGACTCCTCCAAGAAACTAAGCATGCACGCAGATGAACATCTATTCTGTTCTTACAGGGAGTTACAGGAGTATGGAACAGTGAAGGGTAGTAGGTTGGACGAATTTCTGCTTTGGCAACACGCGTGGTTTTCATTGACATATCCACACTATAATTCTGCTACCTACTTCAGCGAGGATTGGTTTTCAGATCAGGCTAAAACTTGAAAGCTTGAACGTTGAAATGAAATGAACGTACATCAGATGTCATCAATCATCGATCATCTCTGGCTTCTTTATTTGTGTACAGCGCAAGCAAACATGCATGTAATATAATTGCTAGAAACATCCTTCATCCCTCAATCTTCTCTTCCTCCGAGCCAATAATGAACTATGTCCGGGGACCATCCATTAGCCTGACGCATCCCTGTGACATGAAAGCCAGACTCACCTGAGCACCGATCTTGTCACCCGCACTGCATTCCAAGTCCACAGTCCGAGATATGTCAAAGACAATCGGCTAGTGGCTTATTAGCACTAGCATTTAGTCTGGCGATAACATACACTTAGTATCCTCGGATGAGTCGGACTGCTGCTATCAACGTTGTTTATCTCGTATGCTTTATCCGAACGTTTCGAAAAGCCGTGCACGCGACTATTTAGGCTAAATTGTCGTGGAGTAAGATAGTCCAATATATTGGTAGTCTCATGGGGACTTACGAGGCAAGGAGCGCATTTGCATAATCTTGGTAGCCATGAGCGCACCGTAAGTGTACTCAAATAGCTCAGGAAAAATCGCAACAGACGTACTGCATGCAAGAAACGTATACAGACCAACCCAAATGACTGCAATTGGAAGGACACAGATCAGCAAGATGCGTGTAAGTTGATAGTAAGAGCCAGTCATTACAATTTTGTCTCATGGCGAGGAACTCAACATTGGATTGAGTGAACATGGAACGATGTGCTATCTATTTCGTACTCACAAAAACGAGCACTAAAATTGAGTTCAGCCTGGTATGTAGCTTTATTCAGACACAAGCATAAAAATAATGCAAAGAAAACGCACCCGGTTAAGAGGCTAGCCTCTGATAGCGAAAAATGAGCCGCGATTTGCGATAGCATAGTGACAAGGAACGAGATACTCACCAAGTGTCCAGCGTATCAGCCGATCAATCGCATACACCGTCCTATGATATTATTATATTAAGTCGACAAAGCATTGGATCATCAACACTTGAACACCGCTTACTGAAGGAACCCAGGCCGGCGTTTCCTGAGATGATACACCATACCAATAGCAATCGCCAAGTCGCAAACGGCCTTAGCCGCCAGGGACACAGTGATCATTCTGAAAATCGCACTTTCGAACTGAGCGAGATTGTTCATGACAAACGCTTTCCCTGCTATAACCAAACTCGTGATGTTGGATAAAGCCGATATGGCAGCGCATATCGCTGGAAAGACACGGGTGTTGGAGAATCTTGCAAGGCGGACTATGTAGAAGCTCTACGAGTCGTAATGTCAATGCACAGCTAGAAGGGATGAAAATGCGGACGCAACTTGAACAAGCCAGCTGACGAGAGACGTGCATAGAATAGCCATATCAGCCCCGGCGGGGAAGACTGTGAGAGCCCCAGGATTCCCGTATGTGGTAACAGTGGTGTTCCATACATACGCAGCTATACTCATTATATGTGCGGTTTCCACTGTTCTGTATGTTTCGGTATTCATGACAAGACGTTGTGATTATATATAGAACCAGTAACTTACAACGCTGAGGTAACCTGGCACAAAAGGGCATTATAATGTCAGTTAGATCGACAATGTACTTTCCATGAAGTTAAAAATCACTCACTAAAAATTTAAAATACCAAGGATCATCTCTAAATGTACTGTAGTAGATGTACCCTTGGACTACCGAACAGCCGAAAAGAAAGATGGCAACAAACACCCCAAGTTCGACTGGGCCAATAAGAACACCGACATTGGTTGTTGGAGCAGGGGTAAGGACGGACAGGAGAGTATTGTTCATTATCGTAGGACATTGAATATCACCGTCCTCGATATATATATCGTTCAGAAGCTGTGATGGGCATCTACACATGCCACGGCAAGCTGATTGGGCCCCAGGGCTATGATAGATCATTGGCACCAAGATAGTTTGTCGTTAATTCATTGCGAGGTGTAATTCTGGTGTTCTACGACCTTGTTTCAAGTATACTTAGATTTATTAGCACTGGTTATGGCGACGCAAAGAGTGCTCGCCTGCATGCATACCATTAGAGTTCGGACCGTGTCTAAGAATAGTATATCATCGACAGGTGTGCGCTTCGAAAGCATCGGACTAAGCGGCAGATGGTACTGCCTTGAGCGAGTGCGAAGACAATCCTACAGAAGTGCCATTGAAGAGGAAGCTGAAAGCCGAACAAGCTTGTGAATAGTCAGAGTTTGATTGACAAACGCAAGTAGCCTGGATCTTAGTTGATTCCTATAAAGGACGGGGACCATAAGTATAAGTCACAAGATAGCCGTTTGTAGGATAAACGTTTCGCCAGTGCTGGTAAGACTGTGTTCCCGGGTCGGAGAAATCAAGACCGCGCAGCTGTCTCTTGAATTGCGCTGGGGTCGAACTGGCTCCAGTGAGGCGGTATCAATTGAGCGTTAACGCAGGGTATTCATATGGGCGCGGCTTTGAGCAGTGTAGCACGATTATCTACAAGTATCAGAATCATTAGAGACCCGTAACAAAAGCTCTAGCTCACCATCAATCAAAAGGTTCAGAAAGACGCGAAGTTTGCCGACGCAGAAAATCGTCCAGCCTGCTCGGCATCCCGTCTAACTGCCCATTATTATCGCTGTAATACTTTTAGCAAACACAAATCTGCGAAGGTATTGCTCGACCCTCTCGCCGGATATAACAACTCGGGCATCCATACTGGCATTCTCGACCACGTTGAACAGCGTTGAACTTGAATCTACCACGGTATATGTACGAAGCGAAAAAGCATGGTATGACATCAACCGACAAATACTCAAAACATACCCTCATCCCTCATCCATTAATCTTCCCTTCCTCGGATCCGATGACGAACTGTGTATGTATCGGGGTCGTCCATTAGCCTGACATGTCCCAATGGCATGAAAAGCAGACTCGCCTGAGCAGTCAGTTTGCCGCCCGGGCTCGGGCTGCGCTCTACAGTCTTACTTATGCCAATGACAATCGGCTTGTCAGCTATCAGCGCAGGTACTCCAATTTAGCAAAAGCGATAACATACATTTATCCTCGAAAGATTTGAACCGCCACTATCAACATTACTAATGTTGTTGATCTCGTATGCTTCATGATCCAAACGTTTCGAAAAGACGTTTACGCGACTATTTAGACTGAATTGTCGTGGTGTAAGATAATCTGATACACCCGTAATATCATGAGGACTTACGAGGCTAAGAACGAATTTGCATACGCTTGGTAGCAGTGAATCCAGCGTAAGTGAATCGGAATAGTTCAGCCAAAAAAATCACAGCAGCGTACTACATGCAAGAAATGTATAAAGACCAATCCAAATGACTTGGAAGACGCAGATCAGCAAGGCGTGTGCGATAAAAAAAATGGCTGTTACAATTGTTGCTCATGGTGAGGAACTAAATATTGGGTTGAGCGAAAATGGGATGATACTCTGCAATCAATTTCACACTTACAAAAACGAGCACAGAAATCGAGTTTAGCCTGGCATGTAGTTTTAATCAGATGGCGGGCACGGAAATAATGTAAAGGCAGCGCACCCGGTCAAGATACCAGTTTCTGATATATGAAAATGAGCCCCAGTTTGTGATAGGATAGTAGCTGGAGGAACGAAAAACTCACCAAGAGTCCAGCGAATTAGGCGATCGATGATATACGCTGTCCTATAGTACCATTTCACGTCGATAAACAGCCAACATCAATCACGACGTTGCTCACCGAGGGAATCCCGACTTGCGTCTATTTCTGAGGTGATAGACCATACCAATAGCAATCGCCAAGTCACAAACGGCCTTAGCCGTTAGCGACACAGCAATCAATCTGAAAATCGCAGTCTCGAATTGAACGAGACTTTCCATGGCAAATGCTTTCCCTGCTATAATCAGACACGTAAGATTGGCTAAGACCAATATAGCGGCACATAGTGCTGGAAATATGCGGGTGTTCGAGAACTTTGTAAGGCGGAATATGTAGAAGCTCTGTAAGTCGTGATATCAGTGTACGGTTCCTGGAAGATGCAAATGCGGACACAACTTGGACCGATATGCTAATGAGAGTAGTGGAGACGATCATCATATCAGCCGCAGCGGGAAAGACTGCGAGAGCCATGGGATTTCCGTATGTGGTGACAGTCATGCTCCATATATAAGCAGATATGCACATTATATGTCCAGTCTCCACCGTTCTATAGGTCTCGGTGTTTGTGACCAGACGCGATGATTGTAGGACGAGTAACTTACAAGACTGAGGCAACCTGGCACGAAAGGGCATCACAATGTCAGGATAAAGTTAGATCGAAGCTTTCAGTTCGCGAAGTCACAACTACTCACTAGGACTTTAAAAAACCAAGGATCATCTCGGAATGTACTGTAATAGATATACCCTTGGACTATCGAGCAGCCGAAAAGTAAAATAGCAATGGCCACCCCGAGCTCAACTGGCCCGATAAGAATACTGACGTTGACCGCTCGTTCGAGGGTAAGTCCGGGCGGGAGAGTGCTGTTCATTGTTGTAGGGTCTGAAATATCACAGTACTCGTTATATGTAATCTTCAAGAGCTGTGTATCTACACAAGTTACTTACGAGAAGCATATATTTGGGCCCACCGCGACGAGTTATCATGAATCATTTCATCAAGATGGTTGTTGTGGTTTCAAATCTAGTATTACTTACATGACCTTGTCTCATATTGCTGGAAAAGTCCATGTCTTCGTCGTTGCGCGCACGGTCGGATTTTGACACAAGTCAACTGAAGTATACAGGCGTTAGATTTCATAGCATTTTGCTGATGAGAAAGAGAAGGTGTTCGCCTACATGTCGCCACATTAGAGATTGGACCCCGTCTAAGAATATATCTTCAACAGCGCTCCGAAACATCGGGCTGAGCGGCAGATGGTCACCATTGCCTCATAGATGTGCGATAGGCAATTCTATAACTTCCCGAGGGCCATATCGTGAAACGATGAAAGTCAAACAAATTTGAGGACGGTCGAAGTATAATCAACCCAGACAAATAGCTTGGACCTCGGCTGACTCCTGTTACAATGAGTCAAAATAGCTATTGTAGAAAAAACTTCGTAGCGAGGCTTGTGCACGGGATAGAGTCGACGCACGGAACTCAAGTTAAATTGAGGCCAAGATGGCTATGAGCGCAAGCCGTCGTATTACTATAGCGCTGAAAGACAAGCACAGGTAAGTTTAGGGTGGACGTGTCGGCGTGGTGGTAGGTGGTGGTGCAAGTTGTTTTCCAGTCGTTCTTTTGGTGATAGCATCAACTGAACAGCTCATCATCATGGCAACGGCGTGTCCGATTCGTCGCCAGATGCACAAACAAAAACGCTAGCCCGAACAAGTTCCAACAGAGTATTATAACAATGTACAATTTACATATTAGCATTGTAAAACATGTTTAAAAAAAGCTCTGACTGGGAGAACGCGCCACCAACTGAAAGAATTGGAAAGACGAAGTTTACAACTCTGGCTCACCATCGGCTTGCCAACGCAGAAATTCGTCCAGCCTGGTCGACCTCTCATCTAACGTCCCATACTTCTGTAATTCTGTGTAATAGCGGAATAAATGTCTATCTGCCGTTCTTCTGTGCTCCAAATCAGATGAGTCGAAAACATGAATCTGCAAAGGTGTTCCTTGATCTGCTCGCCCTGGTAGCCAGGTGAAACAATCCCGTGGGTCCCAATGAGCGTCTTCAAATGCAAAGTCAAGAGTAACATGCTCGAGCGACTGGAATGCCAGTGGTGTCGGTGATCTGGACTCTTCGGGATCTTCGTCCTGGTAAAACAGGCCTTGGCTGTGCATCGTAATGCGAGTGACTCGTGGAAATGCCTCGATAATGAAGAGTCTATGGTCCGAGGTGTTACCGTGGAAGGAGAGCGTGAAGTCTTGGACTTTGGGAAATCTGGGTGACTCGAAGCCGTTATTATTCACGAAAAACGGGGACGCCATGTAGGGGTACCAGAGTAGAATTTTAAGCTGGCGGACGTCTGGGGCCGATAGGGAGCTAAGGAATTTGCAAACAAGGCGGGTGCAACCTATTATTGTCAATTTCTCTAACTTCGGAAGATTGATGACGCTTTCGCTTGTTCGCTCTTCATCAGAGTCAATGAATACGTGCCTTTGGAGTTCTAGGCTTTTGAGCTGTGGTGTCGCAGACAAGAGTAGCCTTAGCTGATTAAATGTGAGCGTCTGTGTGGAGTCAACGCTTCTGAGGATGGCCAACGCAGTCAAGCGAGTGAATGTGAACGAAGAACTCGGAGAGCCTGTGATAGGCGCGTTCATCGTCCGGGAGAGCAGAAGTGAAAGTACAGGCTCCGGAACGCGAAGAGTAAGCGCAGTGAGTTGCTGAGCATGAATCAACGGCATAATGGCTTCCATCAGTGAGATTTCAGCATCACTTAGCATTCCTTTCGACGACCCAAACCGGAAGTCCGCAGCGACAGGCATGTCGTTGATTCGGTGAAGAAAATCTCGGAACACGTCCAAGTGATGCTCGGACCTCGTCGTGATGATGAGGGCAGTCCAAAGGGACGGCATGGTGACTGCGAGATGTCTCCAACGATGTGAAACGTGCGAGATCACAAACGTAGGCGAGATTGGCCATTCAAATTCTCCCGTCCCAGACCCCATATACTTCCGATTTTGGTGCCAATTCAGATTTATCTGCTCATCCGCTCCATGATTCTCCACCAGCCAGCCCTGCAAAGCTTGCCCGAAACAAGCGAGCAGGATCTCATCAGGAAGACAATAGACTGGGACGAGCGAGTTTTTCAGGTTCCCTGCATGTGCGCGTTTACGTGCGATAGAGTCTTGGAGGAGGAGGAGACGCGCACGTAGGTCGCTTTCTTGTTTTTCGAGCTCAAACACTTCGCCTTCTATGGTTTTGAGTATGTTATGAATACTGCCAGTATCTTGTTCGCCGCCATGGTTTCCCATGGTAGGCGGGTGATGATGTTGATGCTAATAGATAGTCCTTGGTACAGATGTTGCACTATCAGCCTGATAATGACGAGCGAACGTCCTCGCGCTTGAGATTGAGATGAACCGGGGGCGTTGATAGCACTGTAGCGATGATAAATTTGTGTACAACTATAAGTATTCGAGTCAGTTCCCGAGCAAATGTCGTGCCCCAGTAATTGCTAATTACATATTTCGTACTTGAAGTTGAGTGTTGCCTGCGAGAGCTCAGACCATACACAGATCTAATTCTGATTCATCAACCTATCATGAAAGATCAGACGGATGTGTCAATCGGTCAATTGTCATATACATGCAACATTGCAAGGCTGCCTTGCACATTTCGCACCTTTGGAGACGCCCGTGATCATATAGCCTTGAGCCAGCTTGAATGTGACGGTTGTGTCGAAGTTGGGTTTGCTGAGGTTTGTGGGAATTGGAACCAAGTTGGAACCAACATTTCAAGCTTCAACTCAAACGTTCACCATGTCCTACGGTAGTGTGGTGGTTTCAACAGTTCCGAACTTGATGGTAAAGCACTCCGCACAAGTTCACAGGATACTATTTATGTGTGTCTTAACTTATCAATGTTCATAATCGATACCAATCTTCTACTTCTAGGTCTTGAACGTTTGTTACAAGCTGGGGCTTAGGTCGTTCCGCTGTGATGGAAGGCTCTGCTTCTAAGGTCATCCAGAACACGCTGATCAGAAAAGTGCATCTTGCACATGCTGATCTATCGCAAGCTACGCAGCTCTGGGACGTGGAGTGTATAGATGGTCGGGTAAAAAGAGTATCTCCGGCCAGCAATAGCGATGTATATGGTGCTCTTTCAACAGACAAAGAGTTGCCCGAGTCTCCCCAAAATGAAGACATTGATGGGGGAGGTGGGGTGTTGATTCCTTCGTGAGTCGTTTACTTCAAGTTTGTACATTTAACCGCTATCGTTGCTGAGGTGTATCGTTATTGTCGTCCATTTGCACCACATATCCCTTCAAATCTGAATATTGGACTGTAACTTCGGTTTTAGATTATGCCACGCTCATATTCATCTCGACAAATGCTTCATATTGGGACAATGCGAGCCATTAACCACCGGGTAAGCAGGATAGTATCTGTTTAAGCAGCATCATTGGGTGTATACCGTACCTCTCAATCAACAGGTCTCTGCCTGAAGCTCTGCGTGTAACTAATAAAGCCAAAGCCACCTTCCCACAAAATCCCGACGATTTTTTCGACCGCGCATCACGTCTGATACGTGAAAGCGTCGAATCCGGAGTTACATGCATGCGCGCTTACGTCGAAGTAGACACAGCAGTGGAATTATTTTGTTTGGACGGGGGTTTCCTATGTGCAAAGGAGTGGGCTGGAGTTTGTGACGTCCAGATCGTTGGTATGTCCTTTGATTTACCCCACAATCTTCGTAGGCGATCACTGATTGCACCCCCTGAAGCTTTTGCGCAGGAAGCCCTTTATTCGGATGCAAATTCCGCATCGCCAGGTCGAAACTACGAGCTTCTTGTGAGAGGGATTTCCAAGGCGGGAGTATCTGTTATCGGATCTGCACCTTGGGTCGAACCCTCTATCCCTCATGCCAGGAAAAACATCACTCACATCCTCGGTCTTGCTATGATGCATAATCTTCATGCCGACTTCCATCTCGACTACAACGTTGACCCAGAGACGGAGCCGATGGTCTGGTATGTCATCGATCAGATGCGTGAAATGGGATGGACGAAAAGCTCGAGCACGAAATGTGTCACTCTTGGTCACGCAACTCGCCTTGGACTATTCACGGACGGCGAGTGGATAAAGTTAAAGGATGCGATGAAGGAGCTCCCTCTAGAGATAGTCGGGCTTCCCCAAAGCGATATGTACATGATGGGCCGTCCGGGCGCGACGGGAGTTGTTCCTCTTGGCGGCCGTACTCTCGATGTCCCGCGAATTTGGCACGAGCACGGTATTCACGTCGCTTTGAGTGTAAATAATGTGGAGAACGCGTTCACTCCTCAGGGGTCGGTTGATCCATTGACACTAGCTAGTCTAGGAGTGGGTGTCTTCCAGGCGGGCACGGAGGCTAGCTGGAGAGAGCTTTTGGTACGTGAGATGGACCCTGCGATTTTACTGTATAATACTAATATTTCACTCCGTTCTAAAATCTGACTCAGCGTGCTGTGACGGTCTCTTCAAAGTCTGCGATCGGCCTTGGGGACGTCAACAACACCACGACGAAAGATATTCAAAAGTCGGCCCAAGAGGATTCTGAACTCGTCCCGCAAATTGGTGATCTGGCAGACTTTGTCATTGTGCACGAAGCCCGAAGGTGGCAATCGACGGTGCTCAATCCCACATTCGACAGGACCACTGTTTATCGAGGACGGATTGTGGCTCAGAGAAAAGCGCAAAGGTGGAATGCGGCCACGGAAGCGAGGAAGGTGATGAGTTCTGTTAGTTAAATACCGCAACGTCTCGTGGCTTGTGGCCCGCATAGATGTTATACGTTGTTGTACCATAAATTATGCTTATTGTGATAGAAGAAATCGAAGACGAATGCGAGCAGTATGCGGTATATCTACGTTCACACCTTCACATCGCTTTCTTGAGATTCAAGATTATAGAGCTATGGATTCGATTTAACACATACACATCGGAGTGGAGGAAACGACTCACTGTCATATCTGTTTTATCAGCTGCATCATTCTCAGCAGTTCGAGATATATCGATTATAACCGACTTGTTTATTATCAGCGATAAGCCCTTGAAAAGGAGCACAAAACATACATGGGTTTTCGGGAGGCTAGTACTGGGACTATTATTTCTGGGCAGCTCGTAAACTTGGTTGAAATGACTCGGGGGGATGCGGTTATTTAGTCTGTGATTTTGTCATACGTGAAGATCAGAGTGTGCAGCAGAAGGATGCGTTAGAGCCGTACAATGCTAGTAGCGAATTTGTATAAACTGCAGCTTCTTTCAGTTACTTTGTAGGGCTAGAGGGTCGTAACAGACTTACTGCACGTAAAATACATGTATACACCGGCCCAGATAGCTGGAAAACAATGGTTGGGCTCAATGTTCGACCACCGACTTGATGGATATCTTACAAGTTTGCCTCATAGTAAAGAACTGGAAATAACGTTAAAAGACACTTCGCGGGATGGGTTTAACCACAACGCTCACGAAAACGATTATTAGAATTGAAGTCAACCTGTATTTTGGATCAACATGAGATAAAGCCACGACCGGACGGCGGTTTAATTGAGGGATCATACCCTTTGATTAAACCCGTTTCTTGGTTCAAGAAGGTTCATTTTAACTTTTATTATGGTCATAAAACGGTGGAACTCACCCAGCGTCCAAAGTATCAAGCGATTAATCTGACGCACCGTCCTATATCGCAATGATCTTGGTATTGTAGCAACTCCTGAGGCATCAAACACTGACCGTGGAAATCCAGATTTGCGCCTATGTCTGCCGAGGTTATATACTAAACCCACGGTGATCATCACGTCGCAAACCGCATTTCCAGCGAACGTCAAGGTAATTAACCTGAAATGCGCGGTTTCGTAGTCGACTATACTTGTCATTCGGAATGCAAGGACAGTGACAATCAAGGCACAAACGTTCGTTATAATGGCAGAGATGGCACATAGGGCGGGCAAGACTCGCGTTTTCGATAATATCGCTAGGCGATATACGAAGAATGTCTTAGGGGTCGTTAACGTTGTCCACAGCCTATAAGGAAATATGCCCACATGAATAACCGCACCGCTAAGACAACTGAACAGGATCACCAAATCGGCTGCGGGAGGAAATTTTGCAAATGCAGCTTGAGGATTCCCGTATGAAGTAACAGTCAGAAACCACAGGCTGGAAGCTCCACTTATCACCTTTGCAGCCTCGAGTAGCCTATAGAACTGTTTCAGTGGATTTTAGAATTAGAGTGCAATGGTTACACTCGTACAAAGCCACAGTAACCTGGACGAAAGTAACCAAGATAAAATGCACGGCAGAATCAAGGGAAATTAACCCTAATAAAGTGAAGAACTCAGGAGGCGCTCACCAAAGCTTTGAGGATCCACGGATCGCTTTTAAAAGTACTGTAATAGGTATGTCCTTGGATAACCGAGCAGCCGAAAAGGAATACAGCTACAAGTATCCCGAGTTCGATCGGCCCAATGAAAACACTGACGTCGGTCTTGGGCACCGGGACGGAGGGCGTGTTGTCCATTGTCGTTTGCTGGTGGTGTGCTTGAGACTACAGTATCGTGAGAACCGTGCTGTCTCGATATTTGTATAACTCTAGAATGTGCAACGCATTCATCTGAAACCAGGGATGATCGGGTGAAAATCAGAGGAATAGCAATGATCAAGATGGCCGTTCATCACTATCATGATTTGCTTCTGAATATTGATGAGGGACAGACTCGGAAGATCACAAGAGAGATGAGGAACTCCTTCTTTGCTGATGCGGTGCTTGAGGAAGTTCGGTGAGTTTCTCCTCAGCGCGCCATAATAATAAAAAGTCTCCTTGTCATCGTGTTGTCCCTACACTTGAGCCGACATACCGATCCATACATCGCAAGGAACTTTGAAACCAGTTCATCCATCAGCAAATGTGATATCAGCGGCGGTGTTATGGCCCAGCATCACCTGGGACTTTCGCTACGGATGCGAATGTGAAAATGAGTGCTAGATGTACCGGATGACCGTTGGACTTGAGCTTGAAAGCTGGACAAGTACGAATTTTGGACCAGAGTCCTGGGAGGCTGTGCCGCCGCCAAAAGGGTTGACGGACGCTGCTGTGACCAATTGATTTGTTACTACTTGGTATCTCTCTCTTGATCAGAATAACCTCCAGTGAACAAGCTCTTGAACGTTCGATACATAGTACGGTCCAAAAGTACCAAAGCCAATCCGGGATGTAAGCGCTCGATGATTCAATATATCCGTCGAGTGCCGGCGGACGCGCCCCATGTGACAAGTGTAATCAACATTTGTTCAGTACTAGTGTGTACACAACTATGGTTGAGCTCACCTGTATCAAATCTTTTATTCCTCTATCTCAGCGCCGTCCCAAACGCCCCCACCACCACCGCACATGTGTCATGTCAACTTCTGCATCTCCCGAGCTTGAAGCAGGCCTAGCACCACGGCGAGTGGAGCTGATGACTTTGTGGGATTTAGAAAGGACGGTGATTGTGTGGAAAAAGAAGAAGTGAACGGTTGACATGTGGCCTTTTCGCCGGACGGGTAGTTGATTGAGATTGCGGCGAAGGGAAAAAATGAGATAGTAGTGCCATGGATCCGGAGACAGGAGAACGGGTTCGGGAACCACTTGAGATTGGTGAGTATGTAGCGCGTTGGTAGCGCGACTTGTAGCGGGATTGAACGTTGGATATGTGTGCAATTCAGGTCACGGCCCTATTATAAGCACGGTTCGCATCTTGGATCTGAGCTCCAGGCGGCAGCTTGGTAACCCACTTCGAGCTCAAGATGGAGTTTACTCAGTCGCGTGGTCTCCCGGGCCTGAAGCTTGATGGCCTGACGGTGGATCTATCGTCGCTGGAGACTTCAATGGGAATATCCATCTGTGGACTATTCCCCAACTTGAGGATAGCATCACGTTAAGCAACTTCAAGTTTTCTCCGTTCTTTTACTCCCTGTTCTACAAATGCCCAGGCTCCCGCTCTTAACACGAGCAGCACCCCGCTTCGCGTAAGTATTTCTGCATATATCCATAGTATATATTTCCTTATGACATCCGCCTTTCCTTCATAGAGTTCGTCCCGATCGCATGTCTGCTCCGGTTCCTGCATATCATCCGTCCTGATGTGATCTTTAGTTCTTTACTACATTGTAGTGACTCACAACATCATCAAACAAATGGACCGACAAGATCGACTGTTTGGATTATATCTGTTTCTGCATGTGCTCGAGGCCTGTAAACCCGAATATCATTTTTAATAGTCTGGTACGTAATGGTTGTCTGTCCGGTATTTTAGATGAGACATCAGTACTCAGTGTATTCAGAGCGAACTCTGTCATTGGGATTGTAGATTCAATCTGATGGAAACACTGAAGGTACGCGTTCCTTCCTGATTTTATGCTGACAGATTGGGATCTTATATGTATCATGGTTGTATTCGCCATTATATAAGTACTAACAGTGAAAGTAGGAAGTCAAACGACGACGATTATCTGAAACCTGCAGCGTTTGATAATTGATGAAACATCCCGATCGAAGACCGATATAACCAATGGGATTATCGACCAAGAGACAAAGCAAGCGCGCGTATAAATATATATACATAATACCGTACCCCCATCATCATGCACACGCGGGGCCCACCTCCTCCCTGCTCTTCGCGTTTCCGGAAAACCCTCCGCATTCAGTTCATCTGCCAACCTTGCCAATATGTGTATGCAGTCGTATATCTAACAACATTCATCACCATCGATCCTCGCCGCCCATTTTCACGTCGCTTTCTTGCGATTCGAGATTATATTGCTATGGATTCAACTTAATGCACATTCGTCAAAGAGGAAGAAAGGGCTCACTGCTATATCTATTTCATTGCTTGCATCATTCTTAGCTGTTCGAGATATATTGAATATAACTGGCTTTTTGGGTTATGAGCGATAAATTTTTGAAAAGAAGTAAAAAAGCATACATGGGTTTTCGGAGGGCTGGCAGCGAGACCATTACTGCTGGGCAGCTCGTCAACCCGGTCTGAACGATTCGAAGGAACATTCAAGCGGTTATTTAACCTGAGAGGATGTCAGACATGAAGGTTAGGAATGCATGAAGCAAAAGGATGCATTAGAATCGTACGATGCTAGTAGCGAGTTCGTATAGACTGCAACTTTCTTTCAGTTACTTTGTAGGGCTAGAGGGTCGTAACAGACTTACTGCAGGAAAAATAAGCATATATACCGGTCCAGATAACTGGGAGACAATGCTTTGGCTCGACATTCAACCATTGATGTCATGGATAACTTACAAGTTTGCCTCATAGTAAGGAACTAGACATTACGTCAAAAGATACTTCGTAGGATGATGTTAACCACGGGACTCACAAACACAATGACCAGGATTGAAGTCAACCTGAGTGTTGTGGATCAAAATTAGATAAAAGCTACCACTCGAAAGGCAGTATTGAGGGATCATACCCTGTGATTAGACCCGTTTCTTGAATGACAAAGACTCCTTTAATCTTTATTATAATGATGGAATGATAAGACTCACCAAGTGTCCATAATATCAAGCGATCGATCCGACGCACCGTCCTAGATTGATGTTAGTAATGTTACAAGACCTCAAGCTTTAGGCAGCAAAGAACTGACCGTACAAATCCAGATTTGCGCCTATATCCACTGAGATGGTATAGTAGACCCATGGTGATAGCCATGTCGCAAACAGCCTCCCCAACTAACGCCATAGTAATCAACCTGAATTGCGTAGATTCATAATCGACCAGGTTTGTCATGCGAAATGCATTCCCGGTGACAATTAAGCCACAGACGTGGGTTATAATGGCAAAGATGGCACATAGGACGGGCAAGACTCGCGACTTCGATAACATTGTTAGGCGATATATGAAGAATGTCTAGGGCCAGAGATGGGTAAAGCGTTAATTTGCTGACAGCTTGGAAGGAGATCTGCTCACATGGACAACTGCGCCCCCAAGACAACTAAACAGGATCACTAAATCGGCTCCGGGAGGAAATACTGCCAGTGCCAGAGGATTTCCGTACGAAGCAACAGTCAGGCTCCACATACAGGAGACCGCACTCATCACCTGTGCAGTCTCAAGTAATCTGTAGAACTGTTTCAGCGGGATTACAATCGAAATTAAATAGTTACAGTCATACAAAACCAAAGCAACCTGGATGAAAGTGATCAAGGTAAATACGGGTCATACAAATGAAAATTAATATCCCCCAGAAACAAAAGGACTCTGGAGGCACTCACCAAAGCCTTAAAGACCCACGAATCGTTTATAAAAGTACTGTAATAGACATATCCTTGGACAACAGAGCAGCCGAAAAGGAATGCAGCTACAGTCGCCCCGAGTTCAATCGGGCCAATGAGGACGCTAACGTTGATCGTGGGCACCAGGACAGAGGGTGCGTCGTCCATTGTCGTGTGCTAGTGGTGTAGTCGAGATCACCGTGAACTGTGCAGGCTGTATCGATATATGTACTATAACTCGACTTTGTACATCTGAATTATATTTGCATGAAACCAGGGACGTGATGAATAACGGCGATCAACATGGGCGTTGATCGATTGATCGCTATATACCATGATCCTATTCTGAGACATTCGATGAGGGGTAACCTGAAAGACCACAAGAGATGAAGAATTTGGCTCGGTGAACCTCAGTCCTCAGCTCACGTTGTGACCACCAAAACGAATGTCTTTCCGTCATCATCGTGTCTCTACGCTTGGGCTGAGATATCATACGCATAAATAAGTACCCGAACCAATACATGCATCTATCCAACATCTATCAGCAACTTTGTACTCATTGACGCCATCAGCAGGGTTATGATATTACCTCAGACCTTCACCGTGGCTGGGAATTTTGTATTTCCCAGAAATTGATCAACGGTAGACGTGCCGAAAGCGTTGACGAACGTTGGGCCTTTGAGGGCGACTACCCTAGACTATTGCAGTGACTCTATGATCAGTAAACGGTGTGGATGGAGCAACTTCAAGTTTCACTTGAAGTTGAACGCGAAATCCCAAAACAAACGATTTGCCATCTCTACAAACTGACCTCGTGTCTCCCTTTAACCAAGACCATATTCATCCATCACGATTATCGTTAATCATGGCAAACCAGACTGGAGAACAGGACATCCATACCACTGTCAAAATCATTGAAAGCGAAGTGCTAGAACTCGAAGGCCAAGAAAACGATTTACTCACACATCTTTGCGTTCTTCGAAACTTGATAGCACACAAACGAGCACAAGCAGGAAAACTGAAAAATTCGCTCGTCCCAATCCATCGTCTCCCGAATGAAACTCTGCTGGCCTGCTTCTCCCAAGTGGTACAGCTTTGCGTGGGCGAGAATGGTGGAATAAAGGAAGAGCATGCCATCGTGGAGCACATTGACAGCGGGTCCAAGGAAGATTTCTATTGGGCATGCGCCCCTGCTGTAGTCATCTCGCACGTCTCGCATCACTGGATGCAACTCACGATCAACATGCCTTCGCTCTGGGCCAACCTTACTATCACACCCAATTTTATTCGCCATATGGACACCTTCCAAACCCTGCTCCGCCGAGTTAACAGTTTTCCTGTTGCTCTGTCGCTCCGATGTCCTCTCTCTCAAAACGCCAAGTTTTCCGAACCCGCAATGGTAGAAGCCATCATGCCACTGGTACAGGCACAGCAAATCATCGCGCTTACTTTTTTCGATTGGACCCTTTTACTTTCATGCCTACTCCCTCGATTAGCGGAACAACCTAAAATGGCCCATCTTTCATTCAGCCGCTTGACTGCTTTGATCATCGTTGATATCACGGGGTCGGACTCGACCCCTGACAGTAAAGCCTTTGATATCAATCACTTGAAATCACCACTGTTTCATGCACCAAATATCAAGAGCCTTGAACTCGATCTCTCCAATTTCAGCTTGGAGGATCCTGAATCAACACCAGATCAACGCATCCTCCATCTTCCGATCCTGGAAAAGCTGGTATTGAAAGAGTGCTACAGTCAGATGCTCCCACTTTTCAAATCTCTGCGGGCCCCAGACCTTCGCCAGCTTGAACTTCTATACGGACACTTCGATGATGACCAATACTGTTTTTTCACTAATAACCTGCCCAAATTTCCCAAAGTCCAACACCTTACTCTCGACGCGGGCTACCATTGCTACTCGTATGCAAAATATCGACGCCTCATCAGCGCGTTTCCGAGAGTCACACACCTTACTTTGCGATCCTTCGGGATATTTGAATGGGGGCAAAAACCATTCACAAATTCATCACATGTATTTTGGCATGATTTACGATATCTCACTTTAGATCACGCATCTGAGGAGGATATGAATGATCTACACCCCCACCTTTCCTGGCTGCAAAGTCCAGAGGATCGCGAAAAGCGCCCTTTGGAGATTTGCCCTGGTCAAGATCCGAAGCTAGCGCTCAAATAAACAATTGCTACATAAATACCCCCGTCTGTACGCCCACGCGGGGGCCGATTCCTTCTTGCTCGTCACCATCCCCGACATAACCTCCCCATTCGGCGGCGCCATCCGTCAGCCTTCCCACAACTGGCTCAGCCCTCTCCCATCAAGCTCGGATGATACTGCAGTTCCCATGCCATGGCGCCCTGTCATAATTATCCCTTGCTAAATGGGTTGTACTGCGGGCGGAAGGCACATTTTTCGAGTGCCTCTTTCTTTCTTGCGCATTGCTACATCCTCAGGCCTCAGTTTCGATGTTCGCAACGTCAACATCCTACTTATCATTATAGTACGCAGACTTACCGTCAGTCCGGTGCCAAATACAATTACTTAGTCTTCCACAAACAAACGACATGGAACATGGGAGGAATCCACGTGCACCATTGTGACTCTGCCCGCTCGTCTCCATTGGGAGCCCGGCTGGCCAGTGGATCCAACCGTTCATTGTTCCAAAAAGTTGCGTGCGGTTTCCTGAGCACCATGGCCATGGTCAAGCGCAAGTGATCGACTGAGATACAATCGGAAACCCAAGATCAAATTTCAAACCTCACCGGCCTTGCAAAGGGAGGACTCCATATCGATTCATGATGGTCGTGAAACGTTAGACCACTTTTCGCCAGGAATAACTCGAGATTTTTGTTTATGGGTGGGGCGGGACAAACAGAAGAACTTACTGATCGACGAAGTGTAGGTTGCCCCAAGTCAACCCCGAGTAGCAGTTTACCCAGTCTAACTTGCTCTTGCTGCCATGGAGCTTTATTTGTACTGCCCCACCCATAAACAAAAGTCCTATCGTATTCGTAGCGAAAAGTGGCCCAACGTTTCGCAACCGGCCGTCACAAAGCCCACTCCAATATGATAGTAACCACTTCAATTCATGGTCGATGTCATTAATGTTTATTGTACGTAGTTCGAATTCGTTGCAGACCAGACATCGAGCCCTCTAAAGTTCAGCCAAGAACCAAGTACCGATAGCCAAATCCAATCCACATGCGGCTATGGTATCGTCGTCATCTATGTAAAGGAAGGCGAGAGGGAGTGAAGGCGAGAGTACGTGCAGGAGAAACGTCTAATCGGGTATCCATACCAATGCCCATTTACAGCTTATCAACCTCAACACCTGAATCACTCGCGTTGTCGTCATTATATGCAGGGCGCGTGGCAGCCAATCCATGTGCGTTCTTGTAGAAGAGGATGTTACCTTCATCTTCGACGAACTGCGTGTGCGCCCAATTAATTAGTTACTATGATATAGGGTGTGGAAAGGGGGGCTGCAACTGACCTTGCATTCCTTGTAGACACGGTAGACCTCTTTCCAGCCACCGGGTGCACCTTGGAGCTTCAGCCCAGCCTGGTCGAGGCGCTTGCGAAGAGCAGCTGCAGCCTCCCATCTGAACGACAACCACAACTATGAGTACTCAACGCACAAGAGAAAGTGAGAAGACACTAACGCGTTATAATGGGGAATCTTGCTGGACACGTGGTGCAGGACGTGCGTCTCCGAGATTCCGTGGGTGGCGTGTGCGCCGATCCAACCCATAATTGGGCCCAAGTCGGCGAGGAGCTTGCGGTCGAGCGTGGCGAGGGCACCACGGGGGAATGTGAACTCGGGAGCGCGGTAGTGGGGAAGGAGAGGGTCGGTGTGTTGCAGGAAAGTGATCAGGACGAGCCAGTGGTTAACCCTATCGAAACAGTTTAGTGAGGTGGACGACAATGCAGTTAGATAATAAAACCCACCAGAGGTAGGGGACGAGGTAGAGGCGGAATACATTAGAGAATCCGAACGAGTAGATCGAAGCGCCGACACCCGCAAGCCACAGGAGAACACCAATGTCAGAAAGGACGATTGAGCCATACTGGTGTGGGGCGAACATAACCGCTTTGGGTGCGAAATCTACGTAGCGATTGTTCAAGCATCGTTCAGGTAATCCCAATAACAAACGGGACTTACGGCTAGTGCCTTTTGGGTATCTCTTTTGGCCAGAAGCGTTGCGGATCAGATAGGCAGGCCATCCTGCAAGCTAGGGGTGGCAATGGCCATCAGTTAGACATTCGATGGTGTTACGGCCATAGATGATTACCAGGTAGCTCGCTGCACCGAGGGTGGCGCCAATCGGCGAATCACCAATCGCCTCCCACAGCTCCTTCTTAACCTCCTCAGTAACGCTCGAGCCAAGAATATCCTCCTTCGTCGGGTCCAAAGCAGGGAGGCCAAGCTGCGAACGTGTCTTGGGCACGAAGACCTGGTCCTGGGTCAGATGACCGGTTGAAGCATGGTGCTTCGCGTGTGTGATGCGCCACGAATGATAAGGGACGCCGAGTCTAATAATCAAAAACATCAATTATCAGTCACGTGGTTTAAACGAGGACACGAAAAAAATGGCGCGCACGCGGAGTGAAGGACCCAGCCGACGCTGTTGTTGATGAACTTAGACTCGGAGAACGCTTGGTGACCGCATTCGTGGGCGATGACCCAGAGGCCGGTCGCGAACAGGCCCGTCCAGAATCCGTAGAGCGCCCAGAGTGACACACGGGCGACAGGGTAGAGGTAGGGAGAAGGGAGCGAGAGTTGTTGGGGGTTGATGAAGGAGTCGAGGAAGGTCGCGCCCTTGTAGAGACCCGTTATCACAACCGCATCCCAAGCGCTGAAAAAGGGGAGGCCAGGTTAATCAAATTAAACCACATCACGCCATTTTCCATGGGAAGCGGATGGATAGGCAAACGTACATGTACAGTGAAGATCGCAACGCTGAGCGTTTGAAACAGTGCGCGCTAGACCCAGCATTAGCTATCTGATAAATGAACGCGTTAAATGTGGACTCACGGAATGGCGCTGAGCAGGTCTTTGATCGTAAGGTCAGGAATAACGACCACATTCTGCTTGACGGTGGTCACGTCTTGCGTCGATGAGGCTCCCATGATGATATGTCGTGTCCTGTTCTTTGTCTAATCTGAAACGAAACCGTCTAACTTGACTCTAGAGTCCAAGAGAAAAGAGCGAAAAGACAAAGGAAAGAGAGAAGAGTCCTTTGGCTTGTAAAAACCTTGCTGGAGCCATTTATTGGGGAAGATCGGGTTGTGCCGAGCGCACGTGGCTTTATTGTTCGGTTCGTTTTTTGCTTGGTTCTCCTTTGGAATCTAAAATGCTCTCCCGGGCCTCGGTGACCTTTTTGCAGTAAACTATCCATTCTGTATCCACCACAGCCAGACAGAAAAGAGATAACGACAATCGCGGCATTCATTCCCAGCTTTTCCGGAGCACCACGAACGTCGTACACTGCATATTCGTCTGTCACAACATCAAGACGGAGCGAGAGGGTCGATAATCCAGCGGAAGAAAAATAATTCCGGACAATTCATTGGGGAATACCAAATCTGCCTGATGACATCGGCTATGTATAGATCGATATCAATGCCTCTCCATGCAGTATCATATATACGATAGTATCAGTGTTGGAAGTAAAGGGGCGTGCGAGATCGCAATGCCACACATAGGTTGCCGGTTATCCTTATCAATATCCCTCAGCTAGGCTGTCGAACCATTCAGATCACGCAGAGCATTGTAATATCCCAGTTGCGTGGACCCAAGCACCTCTTTCGACTGGATCTGCATCACGCCACCATCATTCGTGCATGCTGTCAAGTACACGATGCTAAGCTTATATAGTACATCATTATATTTTGCACACAGAACGGGTAAGTAACAAACCAAGTAAAGGGCAGCATAAAATGCTGCGTAAATGAACCATGATAGCTTTTGGTTACAGTATCGGTTATGTGAGGGCCCTCAACCGCTCAGCCACCCCCTCCAAGAACGCAAACCCATCCTTCGTAATGTTGCGCCCACTGCTCTTATCAGTCACCGCCCCGAAATCCGCAACCATCTTTGCCAGCACCTTCCTGTCCTGCGCAGATCCCACATCGCGCCGCAGCCCCGCGACGATGTTCAGCTTCGAACTAGGCGCTTGCCCCGATGACCCGCCGTCCAGTGACGAGCCGCTCCGCGTGCGCGAGGTCCGCAGGGGCTGCACCCGGGCGTCCGTGGACGGATTGGCGAGCTGCTTATACAGCTTATCCAAGAACGCGAACCCGTCGATGGTCAGCGCGCGCGAGCGGCTCGACTGGAGGAGCGTGGTGAATTCAGCCACGGCGTCTGCGATGGCCGCGTTGTTTTTGGCATCCAGGAGCGCTCTCTGCAGCCGGGACAGTTCGATCGCTTTGCTCGTCCGCGTGGGTGCTGCGCGCGGCTGGGTGGCGCGGCTGGTGTCCTCGTCGTCACTGCTGATTTCGATCACGTCGCCTAGTTGCGCGGGTTTCTTGGCTTCGGGCTTGTCTGGCTTGGGCGGCGCGGGGATGTTAGTTTGGTCACCGAGGATGGGCCGGTCATTCAGCTGCAGCTTAGCCAAGTCATGCAGAATGTTCTCCATGTTGGCTGTAGGTGCGGCTACCACACGCCGTGGCGTTACATGCGCCGGTTTCTACAACAGGATTCAACACCCCAGTCACCCATGATTCAAAACGAACAGCACACGTACCACAGGCAAAGGCGGCGGCGGCCACACAAACTCCTCGATGCCACTCGCAAACCCCTGCTGCCGCGCGAGCTCCCTGAACTCCTCCTTCCAGTAGTCATAATCAGGGCACTCCGCGAACTTCAGTTTGCGGCAGTACCGCAGGAACTCTTCGAATACGGAGGGCATGCCGCGGCAGAGGGACTCGGGGCTGCTGCGCTTTTTGGCGCGTTTGATGCGTTCGTGGAGTTCGTCGGTTTTTGGGACGCCGTTGCGCGTCCAGGTGAGGCCGTTGGGGGTGAGCATGTGGATTAGCATCAGTGCTACGGCTTCCATGTCATCACGCCGTGTGGGCACTGACATTACATCCAACGTTAGTAAATGGCAATGCCAGGTAGTGAGCGAGAGTAAGTACCGCACCTGTGCCTCGACAGTGGACATTCACCGACGTGAACCAGTAATTCCCAATAAAGTCCCGCTTCTCCTTGCTCTCTGGGAGATGCCGCCGCGTGTGGGGGTCGATGTACCGTTTTGAGAAGCCAAAGTCGATCATGTAGATCGTTTGCTCTGTGGGCCCCCGCCCGATTACGCAGTTCCCGAGCTGTATGTCTCTGTGAAGAATTTCCCGGCCATGCATGGATTGCAAACGCGTGATCTAAAGCACAAGCAAGCCCACAGCTGGGTACTTAGTGTCGTGATTGGGAACCACCAGCAACAGCACTCACGATTTGTATTGCAGCGGAGCACACCGTGCGCAGATCCATGACCGCCTTTCCGGACTTCTTGATAAGGTTGTCTAGACTTGGCCCGAGGAGACTGATGGCGAGGTAGTCCCATTTGTCCTGGACACCCGAAGCCCAGAGCATGGGGATGCCCTCGCAGCCTTGCAGGACCGGGTAGAAACCGCGCTCGTATTTGTTGGTGGGGCACTCGTGATCGAGGTGCTGCACTTTGAGCGCGACATATGAGTGGGTGTGGATGTTGTACGCTTTGAATATCGAGCCTGATCGAGTAGAGATGCGTTAGATGCGTGAGCTGGAAGGTGAGCTGGGTGGAATTCACCTGAGTATCCTGAGCCGATACATTCTTCGAGATAGAAGTTGCCGAGTCTGCGGGGGATGCAGTCGCCCATGGTACGATGGTAGGTGTAGAATTTGTTAGATTAGTGTGGTGGTGCAAACCTCGGTGAATACTTCAGACAACTTTACAACCAACCCAGTTTACTTGCTGGACTAAAGATGAATATATACGAGCAGGAAGTAAACCAATCCCAATGTTCGCTGAACCGAGCTTGTGTTGTCGCACTTGAAGCGAGTCGAGTGTAGGAGGAAAGTAAGCTTAATACATACTGCAACATCGTGTTCAATATATTTCATAGACCGCGTCGATCACGTGCGTATCGAACACGTCCCACGTGGTACAGAACACGTGACATGGCGCCATTCGCGATCGAATGGCGCAAAAGGAAAATTTGTGCCTCCTATATATGCAGCACGCAAGAGTTCTATTAGAGGCGCTTTCCGTTGTTCTCTTGCTCGCACGACCAGCGACTTTGGTTGTTTGAGTGAAGAGAAACGATGTACTTTGTAAAGGTCTAACCCAAATGGCATGAGGCTGAGGTGATACACAAGCAGGTGAGTCGGCTGTGTATTGAATTACTCAATGCCATGGGTCCACTAATATGAGTTACGATAGATGCTGATTATAGGCCCAGTAGATGCAAGGTGGCCACTATACTTTACAATTATGATGCGGATATTAATCTGAATGTAAAGTGAAAACGTCGAGTGAGTGATTCACTCTCGTGCTGTGTATAATGTAGAGGATATCACTGGATATGCGTTCAAACCCCGTCCTGGAGCCACGAAGTCAGTCAAGTGGCGGCAAGCATGCGGTTCAAGCTTTGCTTACTCACGAAACGTTATCACCTGTCCCCTGAACCGACTAAGGTGGCATGTTCCGAATCGCTGTGCTCCTGCGGACTGCGTGTGTGCGTGCCATGCACGAGGTCAAACCCAGCCGGCACATCGTCCCTCAAACCACCACTCTCACCGCTCGTCCGTTCTCCCGTCGTGGTTGTTCGCAAGCTTTCCTCGGATGGTCTCTGGGTACAGTCAGCTTGGAATCCAACAACAAATAACCAGAGATGGACGCACTCCGAGGACGAATGTCTCGCCTCCTCCACCACCAAACGCATCTTCTGTGAGATCTCCGCTGCGTCCTCTGTCCATCCCAGTGCGCCTTCTGTGCGGCAGGTCCGTCAACTGCACGCCTGCTCTGTTATTCGTTGGCACTGGAGGTACGATGGGAGTGTTCAGCAGCAGAACTATCGTTTCGGATATGGATGATAATAACGTCGACATGGATCGAGTGCAAGCAGTATGACTATGCGATCCACTGGAGCGCAGCTCAAACACACCATATTTTGGTCAGCCCCGATATCGGACTCTGTATGGATTCAGTCTGCTGTCACGTGACGCGACGTCATAGCGGTGGCTGTGCGTTTTAGAAAATATCACCGACATGCGAGCGATGGGAAGAGCGATAGGATTCATATGTAAGTCTATTCCAAATAACATGCAAATGAACGCAATAATAATACAGACGACGCAGCTGTTATCGACGCCGCCTTTGTTCCACCAGGAACGCTCTTCTATCAGAAGGTAATATCCCAGACCCTCAAGTTCCTGGCTGTATATGGCTATCGAATGCCGGATCTCTCACTCGCCTGTGGGTCCTGTCACACCCGCATAGGCCATCGGCCGAATCAAACGACCCTCACTTGGATCGAGAACACCGCACGTAAAAAGCGTGCCTCACCCTGCCGTCGGTGCCTGCACGAAACCTGGACTAACGCCCCTTTGTGCCTGCGACGAGCACGCCAAACACGATACCGACGATCGCCCCGAGAATGAAGGCGATCGCCGTGATGGAGTTGCGCGCAACCGGGAAGTTGCCTTTCAGCAGCGCGGACTGGGTCATGAAGTACCGCACGAGACCTGGTGCAGCGTCCGCGTTAGCGATAAGGCAGCAGATAACGATAACGAAAGGGTGACGCACCGAGGACCAGGATGCCGAGACCGAGGAGGACGATAGTCGCTCCGAACGGACGAGCAAACTTTTCGAGGTTGATACCACCCTGGATCTGTGCGTTGGCGGTCGTCGATAGGGTGAAGAGCTGCACCAATGCTGTGGAGAGAGATCGTAAGAGAACGCCAGGATCCAAACCCCAAGGAAGGCGATAAGGAGAAGAAAACTCACCAACACCAGCACTCGCACATGCCAGGCTTGTGCGAACGTACGCAAGGTACGTCCGTTCAGAAGCCAGGTGATCACGAGCAACATTGCCCTTGTTCTCGAGCACAAGTGAGAGCTTGAGCGGACCGGCGACGCTGTGGACCATCTTCTGCACGGCAGTCAGTGGTTTTATGGACACCAGCGCAGGATCATGGTCGGATGATTCGCGCAAGGTGGGTGCATGGGACGCAAAGTCAGCTTGGGACGATTGTGCCTGGTTGAGTGGCTGGATCTGGCGCATGTGCTCCGTGCTGGGCCAGCGAACGCTACTGGGCTGGCTGTTCGAGCCCGTGTGTGTGGGGGGAGCTGTACTCGACATATTGTGCAAGTGGTTGTTGAAGATTTACAATTTGAATGGAAGGGTTCAAGAAATTTATTGGAGCTGAATTGGGGTTGTCGGAGGTGAGAATCCGAGCCACTGTCAAGGTTATGTAAATTTGAGGGTGAAGAATGCAGGGCGGGTCGGCAAACACTCACCAAACGCAATCACCGAGTATCGTCTGTACAGTCGAATGATAGAAGTACAACGATAATGATATGATACAAGTGATACACTACAAGTCAATGTGCTGGGACTGGCAGAAATTGCGCTTTAACGGAGCGGGAGGTGAGAAGCACATGACGACATGGATATATAAGGCACCGATGATCCCTGGCTCAGGTAAGTAACTGAGCGGCTTTTGCGCGGATATGTTCTATCAGGAATGAGCCCACGCCTATCAGCTCCTCATTCACCAATGCTCTCACCTTTTCTGCCTGCGTGTGTGGATGGAACCACAGCCCGCGAATCTAGAAGGCGCCTGCTCCCATGGTTGCAGAGAATATCGCCCGGGAAATGGAGATACAGTGTGATTCTTTCCTATTCTTTCCTTCGGTGATGAGAAACCCGGGAAAGATGGTCGATGCCATGGGCCTGTCCTGGGACCACACCCGCATACTGATGTTGGTGTTTGAGCGCATATCTGCACCAATGCGTTTTCCGAGATACACACCGAAGCGGCGGCCCATCGAATGGCAGCAGGCTTAATGGAATATCGAGAACTGGGAGAATCGTCTTTCCACCTTCGACATGGCTATGCAGCTAATTATAACGCCCACGAGGGATTTGCTTCTCATACACACAACCTGCTTGATCGCAAGGTAAGTTAGCCATTACTACCAGGTAGATGTCGAGGTGTTGTTAGCAGGGATCAGATCAGTTTCAGCTATGTACCAGCCAGATCATCCCATGGATTATTGCTCGAATGTTGCACTTTCCCAACGTAACTTCAGCACCTTGAAGTGTGGGGTATGTAACGACGTTCAGTCGTCCACGAAGACCGGCGATAAAGAAGCCTATCTGTATGACAACTGGAAGCACAACTCACGTGTTTGATCCTACAATCCGCATCCACCATCCGTTGCTCCTCGGAACTTCCTCAGTTCGTGGAAGGCCCTCAATTTGAATGGATTCTTACAGGTCGAACAGAAGGCAACGGATGTCTCTCCGACAGCCCACGTACATATCAACCAGTCGTAAAGGGGTATCAGGGTATCATTACAAAATCGACTATCAACACACTTTGATCTGGCCCACCGTAGGATCGTGGTCGCTCGCTCTTTTCGCAAGGCTTGCTGCCCAGTTATTGACATGCACATGCTCAGCCCGCACGCCCCGCGCCTTGATCGCATCAGATACGAACAGGTGATCGAGCTGCTCGGAGACGCCGGCGTATACGTATGTATACCGCTCTTCGGGTGGAATCTTAGCAACCGAGTCTATGTCGGTCAAGAGGCCGCTGAAGGGCTTGAAGACGCTCGTGGTGAAGAGGTACTCGTTGCAGTCGCCGCCAACTACGATGGATGCCTTCGAGTCCGCTGTCAGGATCGACTTCGTGAAATCCTGCGAATATAATGAGCAAGTAGATCGGTGTTTAGAGTCAAAGAGGAAGACGAACAGCAATGGCTTGGACCTGTTTCGTCCGCTGAGCAACACCTCCGTTGATCGGTGGCCGGGCATCGCCCCAGGTCGAGGAGCTCCCGAGTTTGGCGGTAAGCTGAACGTTGACTGTGAAGAATCGCTTGCCCGAGGATGTTTGCCATACTGCGGCAAGTGGCTTCCTTGAGGATTTCCAGGCAGCATTGGTAGGGTCGATTCGTCCCGGGTTGTAACTAGTGAGACATAGGTTCATAAGGATGATGTAGCAGCAGGACCTGGACCAAACCTGAGAGTCAAGCCTTTGGAATCCTTCGTGACTTTCGTGGCGTCCTTCGCGCTTCCAGCTTTGGATCCAGGGACAAGGGAAACTTTGCTTGGGTTATATCTTCAAAAGTCAAATCAGCTGCCGATTAGCAGGATTCTCTGGTCAGCCTACAAGTATGCCTGGCGAATGTTGCCACCTGGCACTCCACCATCCTGATCGTTGACAGGATCAATGTCGACAAAGGAGTATTTGACCTTAGACCCGGCCTTCGTGATAGCCGCAACGAGATTCGTGAGCGTTGTTTTGGCGGTGACGACGCCGTCGTTCGTTCCCCCACTGTCGTCCTGGATTTCTTGCACGAAAACAAGGTCGGGGCTGTTGAGATTCTTGGCGATGTGTGCAGCAACAGCGTCCATGTGCGAAGACGTTGGAGATAGGTTTTCGACCTAATGGGGAGCTGAGGGTGAGAGATGTTCGCAATAAAACAAATGGGTTCAGTGGCGACGGACATTATAATCGCCGACAGTGATAGTACACGCATCCCTGCTTGACGTGATATTAGTGGAAGGGGTGACCGACGACTGAGCCTTCTTGACCTTAGGGGCGGTGAGTGGCAAGATCGTGAAGTAGTTGTATCTATTGGATGACAATCGGTATAGCAAAAAAGGGCAGCCGAAATCCAACATACTCATATTGTACGATGCCGGTAATGTCCGAGAGGGTAGTACCGATGGAGACCGTTGGGTTCTTGGAGCCATCCAAAGGCTTTCCGATGACCACCGTTTCGGGATGGGGGGTAGGGAACTTATCTGAACCTACATTATATTGGCATCAGCCATCGAAAATATCGGACACAAGATGAAAACTCACCAAGGACCATGCTCAGCCCTCCACGGGAGTTCTTGCCGGTGATGTCCCAACCGCCGTGTACCCAGAACGACCCATATCTATCATTGAAATCGATCGCAACAGGTCCGGGAACTGTGACAAGCTGGCCGGAAAGACTCTGCCAGAAGTCCAGACCGTATTTACTGGGTTGGCGGATAGCGTTCGTGCTATCTACACTAGAAGCATCGTTGGGGACCGATAGGAAGCCATCAGGCCCCTTGTCCAGCGCGGAGAGCGGGCCAGTTGGGGGAGTGCGGGCTTTTTCCAGGACGATTGGAGTAACTTTGGCTGATTTGGAGTGTACGACGATGCTGGTGGGCGACTGGAGTTCGACAACTGATAATCCGTTCTTGTCTGTGGTTGAACGGTACGAGACAACCGTTCCACCGAGGGATATGAGATCTCCAACGCTGACCTTGGACAAGTCTGTGCTCGAATTGGTATAGACTGTCAGTGCAGCGGATACGGGCGATCCTTTGGTCGGGACATTAGATATCCAGAAGCCTTTGGCCGACTACCGTGTTCATATTATTTCCTAGTGAGTGGAAAGGGCCGGTATCCAAAGGTGATTTGCCCTTACCTTCGCAGTGACCACTCCTTGTACGCCAGTGACTTTTTTACCTGCAAAAGGGCTCTGGAACTTGGTCCCTTGTATGTCGGCGATAGACGTGGCTAGGACCAGATGGCCAGCAGTCGCTAACAACACAAGAAACCTGAGCGATGAATGCATCATCATAGTGGGCGTTTTGCCAGCTAGCGTGCCTTCTAAAAGACTAGGACGGACGGCATTTATACTCCCAAGTGCAAGCAATATACACTCGGATCAGCCTTGATATTCGACGACCGATGACAGGACGTCCCATGGTGCAAACCCCGGAGACGCGTTGAATTGGAGCTTTATGTCCAAGTATCACATGGTCTAACATAAGCGTCTGCATTGACCAAGTAGTGACCATGCTGCACGTACATGACAAGCACGATATGCGTTCTTCGTTTAAGCATCGTGATAACGCGTGGTGATTTCTAGCGCTGCCATGCCCTTTGATAATTCATAGACACATCAAAGGTTTGGAAGCAGACCAGCAATCGCGTAATCCGCATACAAGATGATGAGCTTGCCAACAATGACCTCCTGCACCGAGATAAGATACTTTAAATGCATTGACTGCGGGTAGTGTAGTCCACTTATAATTGTCGCTCATCCGATCATGGTTGAAATATTACAAGAGATGTTGGGAGATAAGTTTGAAATTGCTGCCCTGCTCGTGACTCGGAGCTAGCCGTCAGGCTCAAACTCTCAATCTCAATTTTGCTTCTTCCATCCAATGATCGATTTTCCAAGGTCGGATTGGTTGGTTGCAGCGCTTTGGAGGCACTATACGATCGAGCGAACCGAATGTTGCGGTTTTTCATGATTTCTCACCTCGTGGTTGATGCATGATATCATATGTTAGCAACAGGTGATGGCGGGACTCGACCACTCGGACACTCGAAACACTTGCGACTTCGGAGACCTATTAAATTGCCTGGTTTCTCAGCACTCGGACGTTATGTCACAACAGAATGGACAGCGAACACTGAACAGCTTTTAATCATGAAGTTTGTTGCTATGTTTTTCTCGATCCCCTCTTTCCCAAAAATGACCCCACTATCTACTCCAGTTATATCCCCGACGAGGGCATCGATGGTTCAGATGCTATCATTACTCTGCTTCAACTCAGCACCCAGCATCAAGCCACTCTCTGTACCGTCAACAGCACACAGACGCCGGTCCGGCTTCAAATTCTGAGAACATTCCGGCGATATGAATTGACGCCTGACGCCGACCTGACGCCTCAAAAAATGTGCTTGTGATATCATCGTCAAATTTTTGGCTTAGTTCTTCTTGAAGCCACGGCGAGATCAACTTGCCCTTGATGTATACTGCCCCCAAACTGCCCCAACTATTCTGATGGGAGTTTATTTTATTTCCCTTCGTTAGCCATTTCTTTATTAAGGGTCTTTAAACAGCGAGGTGATACCATTTATATCCTATTTCTTCCCAGAATGACATGATCTTGTATACAGTTCAGAATCCATGATGCATTCACCGCGAATGTAATAACATATCCCAATCTGAAGACACAAATTCAAATTCTATTTTGATCCATTGCGGGCCCACAAAAATGTGACTATGTAAGGGGGATGAGATTCGATTGGCTAGCATGAAGAGATCATGAAAAACACGATGGCGATGCAGTGAAATCATACGAATGTGAGCCGTTTCTGTTCCTAACCCGATGGGCTAAGTTTCTCCTAGATAACTCCACGTACAATTTATCTCACCATCCCTTCCGAATCGAATGAAAAATGTCTATAGCAACTCACAATTAAAGGCTTCACTCAAATCTTTGACCGGCCTTTCAACGTAACGCTGTCATCATGATGACCAAGGCAAACCCAGCATGGGCGGCTGGTTTTAACAGACCGCTAAATCTATCGTGTGCAGATGCCAGCAGAAATCAATTACCGTATGTGCCGGAGAGCCCATAATGTCAACAAATCGACTGTTATTTCCATATAAATACCTGCGACGGAAACTGGGAAATCCAAAGACACTGTATTCGCGAGTGGCTTACTCACGCGCAGCTTTATATTCGGCGATAAGATCTGCCCAGGTATGAGGCATCTTTAATGGTTTCCGTGGTCGATATGAAGGACCGTTTGAAAACCGCTGCATTCCTGACCATTCAGGAGCGCCTCTTATGTGGAAAATGAAGTCTTCTATATGACTTTCATTCTCGTCCTTCCCAGTCAGGGCATGTACCTTCTTCCGCAGTGAATAAAACCTTGGTGAGTCTGTAAAACAGCTAGTCAGTTCGACTCCCTGATATTTTACCGGTGAACAGTTACCTGTAATCTCAGTATCACCACTCTCCTATACAATGCGATATACGCCCAAGCGATTTTACTTCCCCGATACCATGGCTACATGGCCCTGGAAGAGGACCATTAATCCCCATTTTGAAGAAGTCAAAGCAGAGTCGGAAGCTTGGTTTCGGGAATTCAAGGCTTTCAATCCCCAGTCCCAAAAAGCTTTTGACCGGTGTGATTTTAGTGAGAGTATATCATGAGCAAATTCTTGTCCAGAAGCTGATGGGATTGCATCTGCAGGTCTTCTCGCAGCCCTAGCTTATCCGCGTGCTTCTAGAGGTATTCCCAATCAGCCATCATATTGCTCTCGCCTAACGTGCGCCGCCCAGAACATTTGCGCACTGCATGTGATATGATGATAGTGTTCTTTCTCATTGACGAGTATACCGACGTCGAAAATGCGGCCGCCACTCGCGACATAGTTGAAGTTATCATTGATGCCGTGAAAAAACCACACACCTCGCGTCCAGAAGGCGAGGTGATCCTTGGCGAAGTTGTACGACAGTGAGCGTGATATTTTGACATTTTCACCCAGCAAGCCCTAAGTTTTGCGTAGATTCTGGGAGTTGGCTATCAAAACTGCTTCCCCGGCATCCCGGCGCCATTTCTTGAAAGAGTTTACTGAGTGGCTCCCTTCATTAGTGGCTCAAGCAGCGGACCGGGACCAAGGAATTTGTCGTAGCGTTGATGACTACTTGGCCGTCCGTCGGGATAGTATTGCTCTCGTCCGTCCTTCGCGGGACTCGAAATTGCCATGGAATTGCCAGATGAGGTGTTATATCACCCCGCAGTTGTCGAGTTGACCGGCTATATCACCGACATAGTCATGATAGATAATGTGAGCATCTCACGATATCACGCACCCTACATTCAATCTGAAGGAATCCAGGATATTGCGTCTTACAACAGGGAGCAGGCCACAGGCGATGAAAATCACAACTTGATCACGGCTGCTATGCAGGAGTATGACCTGGATGTTGGAAGCGCCATAGCATGGGCAGCCAGCTCACACACTGAGCTACAGAGGAAGTTCATAGATGGTCTGGAGAAGATTCCCTCTTGGGGGAATGAGGTTGACGACCAGCTTCAAGAGTATATTCACGGTTTGGCAAACTGGGCTCGTGCCAACTATTGTTGGAGCTTTGAGAGCGGACGCTACTTCGGGACCAAGGGCGCTGAAATCGAGCAATTTCGCTTTGTGCCCCTACTGCCCAAGGTTGCAATCGATCCACATCTTCATAAGGAGGCCGTAGTTGTAGCGGATATAGAGCTGTGACATTCGGGCGGAAGATTCGGCAGCGGTAACTGGGATGAAAGGAAGTTTATGAGATTCTTTTGAGAGCATCAATACTCGTTACAACAATCGCAATAATACATCATGATATCGCACAGTGAAGATGTAGACCAGTAACTTAATTAAGTGACGGTGTAACCTGTTTGCCGCCAGTATAGATGACTTTTGTTTGTTTGTCAATTTGCTTGCCACTTTTGAACAGCGATTTGAGCATTTGGTTGGACACGTTACTTGAGAACCGAGCCACCGACTCAAAGATATCCCAATATATCATCACTACTTTATCGCTAGCTGCCATCATTCCCTCCGGTAGGTTAACTCAAGCGCCAGGAGATTTCACGTAATTGCCTCAGTGGCATTGCAAGTCCTTAAATATCTATCGTACACATCACGCAAGTTCCTCTACAAGCATCATCATTCATCTATGGGGGACCAGATCGGGCATCATGACAGTCAGGCTGAGATCCACACCACAATCAAAGCCATAGAAGACGAAGTGCTAGAACTCGAAAAACAAGAAAGCGACCTACTTGCG
>MU267737.1:0-15085 GCA_021014935.1 Hygrophoropsis aurantiaca
ATGTACCCTCTCGTTCTTCGTCTGTAATGCTCGTCTTTGTACGTTGAAGGATGCCGTTTATCCATCCTTCGACAAGACTGACCCAGAGATTGAGAAGTCGAGCGCTTTCTATCATGATCCTTGCTCCAGTGCCTTCGCTCACGATATGAGCAGGATCGAACAGATACATCGTAAAGCGACGTAAAACAGTCTCTGCATATTGGTTACTCGCCATGAAACGCCGCAATGCAGCTGCCGCGATTTCCCCCACCCGGGGTTCGACATGGATAACGCCACGTACCAGCATGTCAACGGCGTCGGCTAGTGGTAGGGACGAGTGCAGGCATCGCGGCCAAGATTGGAAGCATGTCTGAAGCATGCTAATCTGCGAAACAAGTTGGTTTGGGTATGCGACGGAACCTTCCGGATGTCGTCGAATGACCATACTATGTGCTTCCTCGTATGCAGCATTGTACCGTGCTAATGCCCATTGCTCGTCAAAAACAGACATTTCACCAACAGCACTGCTGCAGAACTTGACAACAATGGTGATGACGGCGCCATATCGCTCAAAGAATGCTTCAATACCTGGCTTGGGAACAAAGTTGGCAGGGAGTATTTCGGACGAAGATGGGTAGTCATCCCAAGACGGCACAGCGGAAAAATCGACACTGGACGGCCACGTGGGTGTAGGTTCCTCCCTCTCGATCGCGTGGAGGGTCAGCAATATAGCTTGAATAGAAATTGCGAACCTCTCCGGAGCGGGTAGGTTAGCGATGGTAGTAGCTGATGCATTCAAAGAGGATTCCTGCAGCAATTCCAGGCAGAAATCGCGACCAAATTCGAAGTAACGAGACAACACGAAGTGGACGACACAGATAAATGGCTCGAGATGTTCCTCGTGTGGAAAGATGAGAGCTCGTCCATTCGGGAAAAAGTGTTTCAGCAAAGTGTCCAACTTGGCGGTACTGGTAGAGGAAGGTTCCTGACATCGATACAAATATGTCCAGATCAATCTGACCATTCCGTTCATGACAGGAATACGATACGGTTTTTCCTTTGTTATTAGGTAAGCACAAGCAGTGTTGTAAATGAAGTAATTACCTTGAGTTTGGACAAACCATGTTCGAAACAACCCATCCAGTGGCGCAAGAAATATTGATGCGGAGCAACACAAAGACTGGTAACCGCTAGGGGATAGGCAACATGCCAATAACGTGGTTTGCTCATCATATCCTTGGCGCGTGGATAGATTTTCTCAATTGCCTTTTCCCATTGCGGATGGTTTACTTCAGCTTGAGCAGTCTGAAAGCCAAGTCACTACGCTGGTCTGAATATATTGCATATAAACATACCTTTCCAATAGGGTGTAGGAGTCTCGTCAGGGTTTCTGCGAATGCAACTTTGAAGCGAAGGCCATGTGCATTCTCAAAAGCTTTCGAAAGCGATTCCATAAACTCTGCGCCTTCTTCGAAGGCCTCTGGTGGCCACACCTGTGTTGGCAGACTAAGCTAAATGGAAGAGGCAAGAACTACATCAACAACCTTGATCTGCACGTGGCGGAGGCCTTTAACGAGATTCTCGTATCTGGTGTCGAAATCCTTCACAACTTGCCCTGATGCAACTGGTCCAAATTCACTCAAAAATCTGTCTGTAACGCTAACAAAACTGACCAACACAGTAGAGTGAGATCAACACCACCAGCCAGAAGAATCGCCACGCACCGAACATTTCCAAGATGACCTAGCATTGTTGCATATAACTCAGCGTTAATGCGATGGTTTGCGGACTGCGCAAGAAGCTTCAAATCTGGTCGCTTGAATTGTTCAAACGTGGTTTCTTCCAAACTGTAACCAGTCGCGTCTCCGAGAGCATCCTTGGATACCATCTGGAGAACAGCGATCAGCGCACGACACATTATATAAATCGACGCGAGCGATTTGCGCTCGTTCAGTATAGCCGATGGCTCTTGGGTTCTTCCCCCACGGTTCCATGGTGGAGATTTGGAGTTATGGTATTTCAGAATGTCTCCGCCGATGTTCTCGTTATGGCTGCGTCTCCATCGCATGATGGAATCGATGACAGGTTTAGCTTGTTTCTGAGCTATTTTCCCTAAAGAACGCAACAGGTCATCAAACTTTTCGTCGAGCATAGGTCCCATGAAGTCTGATAAAAGTGGTTCATGATCCTGTTGTGACAGGTAAATAAGTAGCAATACTAGCAAAAGCGAAAGACTACCAATGATTCTCGAAGGAAGACATCTATCTTTGCCTCGGCCAAAGTAGCGAAGCGTATAAAAACCGCATGCAACGCGTAATCTGACGGGGTCTTTGGACCAAGATTAAATTTCTCATCCTCTTCCGGAATCGGTGGACTATCACCGCGAGTTGTTGAAAGTCCAAAGGCATTTGGCATTCTTGGAACGGGAGGCGGAGAAGATGCATACGAGAATCCATGTCCCAAGTCACTCCCAGTATCAGAACTTTGGAAAATTGAACCAGATTGGGAATGCTGAGATCGCGCAGTGGAATGCCCCCTTGACCTTGATGGGGCGCGTGGACGAGCTTCATTTGATGGAGTAGGTGGTCGGGGATGAGGCGGGCTGATGGCATTGTTGGGCTTCGATGTCGATGGTAAATGGGCTAATGACGAAGTCGAACGATTGAATGGATTTTTGAGAATGGGATACGCTTGGTGGTCTATAGTGGGCATGGGCGGAACTTCACTATGCTTTGAACTACTACTTTTAAAAGCATTACGAATGGACGCGAACGATGGCTTCTTCGAGAACGGCGAGCTGCTTGTCGTCGTAATAGATGACTGGGATGTGTGCGCGAAAGGTTTGGGGACGTTGCGCGCCGGTTGGGAATGAAATGAATCTTCCGACGCTACCGAGTCCCCGCGTGAGTGAAAATAGCTACGATCACTGCGTTCAGGCAAGGCGATTGGCGTTAATATCGTTGGCGATTCAGAACCTGAGCCAGCACCTCCCCCGAAAGCCCCAAAACCAGCTGGTCGACCAAACGGAATTGGAGTAGACTGAAATTCTTCATCATCAAAATCTTTACAGGCATCAGCAAAGACGTTTGAAGAGCAGAAAGAAATCGTTCGAACCTGGAATCGTAATCTGAATTCCTTCAGACCCCATAATAATAGCAGCAGTGAATCAACAGTGAATCGTGGCTTTGGTCGTAAAGTCAAGGTGAGCCTCACGCGTAACACCTGAGCACAACTGTTTAGTAGGAAAGAACAAGGAAAGAACGGTGCTGTTGGCCCCGCACAAGCCCCGTTGTTGCGATCGTCGTGCTGCAAGTTAAAATTAAAACACCAAGGTCCAAATAACCAGCATTCACGGTAACAAGTTGTTGTGGACCTCAATGCAGTTCAGTTCGGCTGTAAATAGTGATACTTATGTAGATCCGGCAAACTCCGGCAAATAGCTGATCATGTTTCCTGAGTTCCTCAAGTTTATGAATTTTATCTTCTACTTTCTGGCACCACAAATGTGCTACCCTACAACAAAACTCATCCATACACTGTCCAAATGAAAGAATGGACTTCAATGTTTTCGGATGGGTTCACATCTCGTAGGTCAAATAAACCGATTTGCCCAAAGGTCCGAGTCCAGGATCAACACTGTTTCCATGTCAATACGGCACTCGCATTCTCGGGCCTCGGATGAAACCATCAAATCACGACGGAGCGACGAGAGGATACCCGCGAATGAGGACCTGATATCATCGAGCCTATCAATGTCTCTTTAGTTCCGTCCACTTCCACATTGAGTGCTTTATTACGGTACACCATCTTGAGTTGTAGGGCCTTACAGTAATTTTCTCAACATACTCAGCTAGCATCTGATCTCAGAGCGATGACCGAGTGCTCGCTTCTGATATTTCTTCTGCGCATCCGGACGGACAGCCATGAAACAATATAAGCAGCACGGACACAATTTCTGCCAATATCAGCATGCATCCCTCCATATCCTCGCATGTTTCCATTTATTCGGTTGTTGCGATTTACTGATTTACTGCGTCGCACTGATACGAACGTCCACCATTGGCCCACAAGGACAAAAGCCACA
Organism: Hygrophoropsis aurantiaca; assembly: GCA_021014935.1. Lineage (NCBI taxonomy): Eukaryota > Fungi > Basidiomycota > Agaricomycetes > Boletales > Hygrophoropsidaceae > Hygrophoropsis > Hygrophoropsis aurantiaca. The sequence continues at coordinate 4,064 of MU267737.1, forward strand.
ACGTCACTGGCACTTCTATTGACAAAGTCAGATCGTTCGTATGGATAGGCGGCCAATATTCTGGAAGGGATGGAAATATAAAAATAAGTATGTGTCTAAATTGTCCTTGGATATTTCGTGCATTAAAGGATGCTGACTCTCAATGCACTCATCTGGGTACTTCGGTCATGGTGTTCACCATACAAGGTTTGTTCACATATTTGTCAGGTCCTTCGGCCGGTGACTAGGCTTGCAGATACAAGTCATTATTAGGAGATGCCTTCTTGCTCGCAAATAATCAAGAAAATTGATAGGCGCAATTACCCAGTAATCCTCTGTAAACGTCACTGTTACAGTATCCATCTGTACATCATTCTCTGGCTGTTGAGGGTTTCATTTTTGTCTGAAGTTGGTCTGAGGTCTCCTCCCTAGATTCTACTCTTGCATCAATGATTAACTTGCATATGTACATCGGATCCGACGAGCAGTGTGAACTTATAATAACATGATGGTTGCACACTATCGCCATTAGTATCGCTCATGCTTGCTCATGTGATTCACAGCGATTGGGGATTCCGACAAATCCGATGGCTCGCCGACGCCAACACGTAGTCAACACGTTGATTCGGGCCACAATTTGCATCGGCGAACCCACTGTTAACTCACTTATCTGACTCAAAAGTATAAGAACTATGCCAGTGGAGCTTTTCCATAATCCGCCACCATGGTTCAGTTTTTCGACGAGATTCCCGAATTTCTTTTCGAATGGATGAAGAAACAGCAGATGTTCTGGGTGGCTTCTGCGCCTCTTATGTCTGATGGGCACGTCAATGTGTCGCCCAAAGGTACCTTGGACTGTTTCCATCTGGTTGACGCCCATAGGGTATGGTACGAAGATCTATCGGGAAGCGGTCAGTGTTATCTCATTTTTGTCTCTGGTCTGAATCTTATCATATTGCTTTTCACATAGGAATCGAGACAATTTCTCATTTGCGAGAAAATGGACGAATAACCGTCATGTTCACTGCTTTCGACGGACCTCCGAGAATCACTAGACTATTTGGAACTGGTAAAGACAAATAGAACATGAAATTATATTCTTATCTCATTCCACGGTCATCTTCACAGGCACTGTACATGAATTCGGTACACCCGAGTATCATGCTCTCATACCGGCAGAAACCCGCAAGCCCGGTTCTCGCGCTGCCATCGTCGTAGACATCCATAAAGTCAGCACCGTAAGTAACCTAATATATGATCCAAGCTCCACGTTCATTTTATCACTGCGTCAGTCTTGCGGCTATGCAGTCCCATTTTACCAGTTCGTTTCTCATCGGACCCAGCTGCTCCGATTCTTTGATAAGAAAGAGTCGGCCGAAAGCGATGAGAACGGCCTTAAAGCTTATTGGAACCTGAAGAATTTGCGTAGTTTGGATGGATTGCCTGGTTTGCTGACAGCCCCAGATTCCAAGGACACGCCTTCGAGTAGCTTTGATATTGATGCAGTTGTGCAGAAGTCCAAATCCAAGGAAAAGGGTACGAGCGATAAGGTCGGCTTACTTGTCGGTTTCGCGGCCGGCGCTCTCGTTGCCACTGCAGTTCCGCGCCTTCTTGCCAGATTACAGTGATACGCTCCATTTCTTCGAATTCCATTGCCTCATTCAATGTACCTGTACTTTCCAAACTCACTGTAAACCGGATGTTCCCTTGTACACATTTGTTCGGTTGCGTTTGCTTTCTTCGTTTTGTCGTGTATGTAGGTTAAAAGCCGTGTAACATTTTCTACTCTGCCAATATCACTCGAGCATTTTCTCGTCCGAAGTCTCAGAGACGCTCGTGTCTAAATTACGGTGCGCCTTGTCAAAGCCTTGCACTTCATCCATATTATCCATCCCTCCCAGTGCTGGATTGAAGTCGTCTGGTAAGACTGCTTTATCAAGGAATGTCCCGTGCGGTGGGAATAGCCAAGAAAGAGTGTAATAGACCACCGAAGACGTAAAGAACTGTAAACGCAGAGCTGAGTCCAGTGACATACATGGATCAGGGGGAACTTACAGTAAAAATCCACCCAACATCGAATAATTTGCCGATCGGGCCAGGATTGATCGCTGGGTTGATAGATGCGATGAGTCCGGGCATCGCTGGAGAGATGGAGATAACGAGGGTCGCGAGTGCTCTCCAGTTCTATTCATATGAGAACCAAGTCATATCATGTCACTGGACGTGCCTTTTGATCAAGAATACCAAGTACGCACTATTCCACCGCGATATCGGTATCGCCCATGGGGACGATACATAGCTGGGACGTCAACTTTCGTACGATGCACGAGCCAATACTACGGATTTTTTATTGAAATTTGATTGATTGTAAATATGGAATAGCGTACGTCAACAATCATGATACCGGTGAATGGCCCAATGAAAATGGTGTAGCCGGTCAGGAAAGTCAAGAAGCCTGTAGCGCTGATAAGTGTAAAATCTCAGCTCGAATCAATTCACCATATGATGAAATTTATTTTCTCACTTGACGAGCACTTCCCATGGACAGAAGGCGAATCCAACGATTGCACATATCACTTGTCCGCGCCTAAGATTGACATACCTGGGGAAACATACTGTCAAGTCGTTTGCGGCGCACAAAGCATTTGCACTGATATTAGTGCCTATAGTTGTTAACAGAAAAGAAGCCGAGGCGAAGAAGGCAGCAGGACGATTATCCCAGTGATCGATCAACTGAAGAGGGTCCCAGAGCGCCGATCCGTACAGAACCATGCCAGCACTCGTGACTGCCAACCCGGCAAAGGAACACAATGTGAACGCGAGAGGAATTATGAGTCCTTGTGTATATTGTCTGGGGTGTCACGTCAGCCATCATGGCGAGTTTCTAATATTTATCATGATCTTACGCGCTTTCATGAGTTGCATATCGCTGTGTGATTGAAAGATGAGCAAGGAGTGTTTAAGGACGAGACACGGAAAAGCGTACAGTAAAATCTGGGATATTTACGGCCAACCCAACATAGAGGCTCAATACGCTATTGAGAGCGGTCAGCCATGCCCAGGCCAGCTCACTCCCTTCAAGTGCAGTGTGTTGACTAAATAGTCCGACCGACGGAGGTACTTTCTTGAAAGCCCATATCACCATGGCGAGCCACGCAAAAGGCACGATGGCACCTTTCACCATGAAAAGGTATCTGATGCGTTGAGGTGATAACAACATGAAAGGCAGCTGCAGGATCCAGTATAGCAAAAAACACATCATTCCTGTTACAATAGATCTGTAAGTAAGACCTCCGACGCGGGAACTCCATCATGACCCGCTTACCTACGGTTGTTGTGTTCGAAGATGCGGGAAGATGGTTCGGCATATTAGCAATTGAAGGCCATATAGCTTTCAGCATCTAAAATAATTTAACAAACGGTGGTGTGCATCCTTATAACCATACCTGATAAACACACTCAGAGCCATTGTAAGTCTAGCGAAAGTCTCAGTGTACATGGCAGGGATAGTTCGAGGCGTGATACTACCTGAATACTAAACCAGGTGATCGCAATTATACCTCGCGTTACAACAGGAAAGTAGCTGAACCAGAATCCAAAAGAAGACCGGTTGAGCACTGAAAACGGAACACGCAGGCGGGCTCCAATAGTGCCAGTGAGGAGCATTGGCCCCGCAGTGATGCTATAAGCAACAACAATGGCGGGAAGGGCTTGTCGCCTGTATTGCCAAAAGGAATCAAAGTCGATTTTGACGATTCTTATAGCACACGTCGATGAAAATGAAGTTCAGCCTACCATGATAGACCAATTGCCAGCATGGAGCTTGCAACCTGGATAGCGACATTGTCATCTCTGGTCATGCTAAGCTGATATCCTCTGAGCATACCTCCCATACCGCGATATTACTGGCATCAGAGAACCAGTATGATATCTGGATTAGGTCTACATCAGCGAGGTTGTGTGAAAGGGCCAAGTGTAACATACATAACTCCACGAACTAGATGAGAGTCGACATTACAGACTTTTTCAAACGCTGGTAGCAAACTCACCTCCAAGTCCGGAGTTTAGGTGGAACAGGATCCATATCTTTGTTGCTCCATCGGTTGTTGAGAGCAAAAGTAGTCTCTTCTTGATCCAACTCCCATGTTGAGAGTTTGAAGTAGTGAGTAAGAGATTTAGACATCTTAACAACGCCTGAAGGTGTCGCGGAATGCCTATCATAGGGTAGTTGGATCCTTTCTTAAAGGAATCAACTGGGAAGTATTTCTGTCGCGATAAGAAGTTAAGCATAGAACAGATCAGAACCTCAGGTTCCCTCTCGAAGTTTGAAGTATTTTTGTCATCGTTACGCTTTAGTGATATCAGAGTGAAGATAAGCAGACTAAGACTCGGGTATGATTCGATATGTGCAGCAAGTGACAGCAACTTGTTCTCATGATCTGAAGTCGCGACAAATGTCAGGCACACTGGCACGTGGCCTTGATCACGTGGTATGACATAACTAAGTCAGTGTTCATGATCAAAACGTTCAAACTCCAGTACGTCTTGAGTACGTCCGCTGTTCACCCGTTCGTTCAGTTTCCGAAGGAGCCACCTAATCGGCCAAGTATGCACCAAACATTACATATCGAAGAACTCTTGTGTCATATTTTTGCCCAAATCACAGATCCTAGAACTCTCTTTTCCCTGGCGTGTACTTGCCAAACTTTCAAGGATCCTGCATTAAATGCTCTTTACTTTCAAATCGATAACTTTACCCCCCTGATCAAATGTTTGCCCAGAGACCTTTGGATATCAGTGAAATATGTCCTATCTCATGAGGAGTTGGTGCGTTTCATGCTACACGCTGGTCCCACTAATTTTCTTGCTCAATTCGCACCACTGTAGATATTCATTCGTCCTATGAATCCAAACGATTGGAATGTCTTTCAAACTTATGCGAATCGAGTAAAGAGGCTCAGTTATCTTGCATTCAGCAAAGCCATCCGTCCAGATGTACTGGATAGCCTTTTGAGTCAGCTGGCGCCCATGGGTATCATGTTTCCGAAACTGCAGGCATTGAACTGGGATGATGGCAGGGTGGATGCTGCCAAAGTCTTCCGCCTTCTTCTCGGGTCGCCCCTTGTGGACTTTTCCATCGGAAATTTCAAGGACAATTCATACACACCTGACTTTTTTCCTTGTTTACTCCCTCCCTCCGTCAAATCCCTGGACCTCGGTATAGGACGTGCAGACCATGTCGTCGCTTCACACCTCATATGCCAAGCATATGGGCTTGAAAGGTTGCGTTGCAGCGTTCTCACCCAAGATGATATGCTACACTTAGCCACTCTACCTTCATTGCGTACACTCGAAGTTCAAGATCTGGTCACAAGCTCTCAATCAAAGCGTCGGAACTGTCTGGACGGAAGGCCAGCCTTCCAAAACTTACAGTCACTCTCAATCTGTTCAGATTCGCTGCTAGAGTGCTTTAATCTGATTCATGCAATCCAACAGGAGCACACGACGCCTCTGGTTCATTTATTCGCGGCACAACACATGCCTCCTACAGACGTAAGCCCTGCTGCCGCTTCGAAACTACTCGAGATTTTATCCTCAATATATACCACTTCAACGTTATCGCGTATCTTTATCGATGTGAGGCCTCGAGATGGGGGAAGACTTCACCTCCCGCCTATTAGCATCGACGTCATTGCACATTTATTCGTTTTTCGCAACCTCACGGTGCTGGATCTTGAATTTGCAAATGCATTCATGCTCGATGACGATGATCTAACACGAATGGCAAGGGCTTGGCCGAACCTGCTGGAACTACGCCTTGGGGAGGTCGGTCATTGGAAAATGGAAAAGCGAATCACCTTCGCAGGATTCTATTCATTGATTGAACTATGCTCCAACCTCAGAGAATTATCTCTTTCCATCGATGCTACGGTCGGCTTGTCCAGATTAATTCAGCCCCGCAATCGATCACGCAACATGAAACTTCGCGAGCTCTGGTTTTACGACTCCCCTATACAAAATCCAGCCCAAGTCGCAGTCTTTGTTTCAGACATCTTGCCCAATGTCAAGTTTATATATGCATCCTACGGACCGCTGACACCACAAACGGTGGAATATGAAAAGAAATGGAAAGAAACAGTGCGATTACTGAAATTCTTTGCACTCGCCAGAAAGCAAGAAAGGCTCAGATGTGGCTATCTGGATGATGATGAAATGTTGGATCCTTTTGCTGGTGAAGGCAGTTCTTCTGGCTCTTCATCTTCATCTGAAATGCAAGTGGACGATGATGATGCTGATGAGGAGGATTGGAACAATTGACAAGCACTGGCTGCGACGGGGCTTGGGCGTGCTAGAGGTCAGTGCTTCAGGGAAGCTTCAAGCTTAGTGTACTAATACAAGAATCTTGTACTTACGTTCTGGACGGCAAACTACCAAATTGATCAACCATGTATTGTTGGTCACTGCATTTTGTTCCTGCTTCTCGGAGTCGTGGAGACTGATTATTGTTTGGTGACCTGCGCGATCATTGCAATGGTTTACCACGAATGTCTATGAGTTTGGGCAGAATAATGCGATGCTCTATCTGCGTCGCAAATCATGGTAAACAGTCTACAATACACAGCAGCGACATAGCCAATATCGATGGAAAGGTACAAGAAAAAGCGATGCACTCGAGGACAACAATGTAGTTATTCCATAGCGGATTGTGAGGCGATAGCACGTGCGTGAGCGAAGGAGTGATTGCGAATGCGGGTAGAAAAGAAGAAGGGCGAAATAGCTTTGGATTAGAAAGATTATTCGGCTTGAGCAAGGACAAATGCAGTAATGAAAAAGTGGACGCCAGAAATGAGTGGCAAGGCAGCAATTGGGAGACCAGGAATATCGTGAGGGGCGTAAAAGTGAATATTGTAGCTTCGACAGAGTCCCAAGGAAATATGATCAAGGCGGTGAGCCGGCACCAAGAGGATACAGGATGATTGTATGAAGCGAGTTCAATTGTGACGAGGAGCCAATCCATTTAAACGTTGTGCTAGAGCGTGCACAAGCTGTTCTTCGATGCCAAACTCCCGCGCGATCGCGCTATAGGGGGCGCTTCCAGGAACAGGAATAGTATTATCCCACATCATGGATCCGGCGCTCCCAGGGCGTTGATGACTGGAAGAACCAGCAGGCGATGCAGTGCTGGGGCGCAAGCTCGGCATAGCAAGAGCACTCCGTAAATACGATGAAGCAATGTCCGAGAGTACGTCAATTTGTTGAGACGTAAATGCTACATATGATGAGCAAGAGAACTCCAAAATACACTCGTTATCTCACCTTGGCAATTCATCCCAGCACGAAGCACATCTTCCAAGAGGGAAGGTTCGTTTTGAATGATACCTTCATTCAGACGATTTGCGAGGACTTGTGTAGCAGCTAGAAGAAACAGTTAGCTCTAAACTAGTCTCAGTAGGACAGACTTACTGAAAGTGATATCTAAGATGGGAGGTTGTGTTAGATGAGAACTATTAGAGCTCAAATAGACACTCACTAAAAAGTGCGTCTCTCAAGGCACTTGACCAAAACACGCGACTATCAAGATCGGATGGGAATTTGGACAAGATACTGATCAAAGAATGGAATGGCAAGGAAGGAACTTTCAGGAAGTGAGACTGTTATGTCAGGTCAGTCTATAGTGGCCTTACATAGGAGTTATTGATTCACAACGTACATCAGGTGAGCGAATCAAATGCAACAAAGATGCAAGTTCTGTTTCAGTCATCAGACTGGCTTGGAATGCTTCGATAAGCTGTTCGCGAGATAGTCCGTTGACTGCCGGTCGCGAGCCTTCAAAGCGCCCTTTCCATGTCGGGAACAGCTATCATAACTCATTGGTTAGCAGTCTTGAGTTTGTTGTGTTGGAAGGTGTCTTACTGCACGCATCAGCTCTTCTTGCCCACTACGCGTGACCGTAACGCCACGAGCGCGTCGTCCCTTGCCAAGCACTGAGTTTTGTACTCCCCGAAGGGCGGCGCGCGCGTGCTCTTCTGTGGCAAGTTCGACAAATGCATGGCTGAGGGTCTTACCTCGTGGATCAAGCAACACGTGAACACGAACAACTGGCTGCTTTAGCCACGCAATGATAGCGGGTGGAGTAATGTCCTGGTGACAATCATTTAATGACTGGGCTGCGATCTGTGTTGGGGTAGATACTTACCCAAGGGACATTATCGATGCGCAAGACAATGTTGTCACTCGATCGGACAGCAGGTTGTGGATAAACGGATGCAGGCGGAAGAGTAGGAGTTGAAGAGTCTAATGGGGCATCATATAAGGATAATTGGCTCATGAGGGAACCGATAACGTTATTTTCAAATGCGCTGGGAAGCAGACCACCATCAGGTCTATAAGAGCGCCTCTGTAAAGGGGAACCAGCAGCATCCGAGAATGGGAAGCCGCGCGGGGAAGCTCCCCGCTGGGTTTGCACGGGCGGTGAGCCACGGTCGCCTCCCATGGGGGGTGCCTGTAAATGGAAATTTTCGACGGACTGATGGCAGACGGCGCACTCCATGTCTTTCTCGCCGACAATGTTGAGGGCACTGGTGAGACAGGCCGAACATAAAGGATGAGAACATGGATCAAGAATAGCAATTTGATCCCCAGAACGTCCGCATACGGAACAAGAGGACACGGGGGTGACGAGTGTGGCGTCAGGGCGCATCATCTTTCGTGGATCGTGAAAATGTTGCTGAACGGATTCCGTGATGGTAGAGAGTCCTGGAGCCTGAAAAGGATCTTGTAACACGAGAGGATGGGCAGGGGAGGAAGAAAAAGACTGAGGGTAAGGTTCAAACGCGTTCTCCTCGATATCAAAAAGCTCAGTGGACATCTAAATATTAAATAAAGTGGATCCCAGTCAGGTTTAATTTATGGCAATAACAATGCAGTGGAATTGCGGACCTGGCCAAAAGAAGGTCGACGGCGCGTGTGCGCGGGATCTGTGTAGCTTCCTTTGAGCTTTAAATGGTTCGCATTTGTTGGTTTTTGTGGCGGTGTGTTGAGAACCGCGAGTGTGCGTCGGGCTGGCGTGTGTAGCGCATGAGAAGAAAGGCGAAGATGGGGTGACGCTACAATACTGGACTGGGTTCGTGTTCGGCGATGATTGGAGAGAAATGGCGGCGGCAAAAGCGCTACATAGGGGCGGGAGTTAGATCATAAATGCTGTATTTGTAGGCAGCGTGGAAATGTCTGACCTTCTTCGTTTACGAAACCTGTCGGACTAGCATCAGATGGTGTACGATCACTTGCTGAAGATGCATATATGCGTCGAATAATAGCGATGTGCGTGGAAAAAGCCGGCAGTGTCAATGCAATCAACAAATCACGGAAAATGCAGGGAAGTGAGTCAAATACTGAATGGCACAGAATCATGTGCTAACCTTCATCGTCGGCAAAATGCGAGTCATCGGCCGCGGATACCTTGATACCATTCTCATTGGCACGAGAGCGCCAGTTTTCGGCGATGTCTGATAGGCTTTGAACTGGGGCATTATTCTCAGGTGATTGAGGGACCAATATGTGCTTGAGGCTTGTAGCAGATCCTGGTGTTGTAAGAGTGGAGCTGGAAGAAGTAGAGAAAGACCGGAGGCTGAGGGGGGTGTATGGTGTAGAGTAGTTGCTAGCAGGCGTGATGGGAGACCGGAATGAACCTTTTTGAGCGCGGGGGATGCGCTGTGGAGTAACGGGAGAGGCAAAAATGCGTTCGGATCTGTTTAGACGAGACGTGGCCGGGGATGTAGGCGCAGAGGCGGGGATTGCGGAAACAGAAAGAGAGTGTCTGTGCATCGCCGCCGTTGGAAACTGAATTTATGGAGGTTGTGTAAGATAACATAAATTAAGGACTAAAACCAGTCGTAGAGACCCTACCTTGTATTCCGATCGTTGTCACACAAAGACTGTAGTCAAGTGAAGGCGAGTGGCTACTGAGAGCGACGGAGAGATGTTGGCAATCGGTAACTCGCTGTAATATTTCGCACAGAGTGTATCCTTCCTTTATAAATATCCGTTGAAGTCGTCCCGATGTCGATAATGGTGATGGTGGTGGTTGCGGATGAAGAGAGCTGGCGAGTACTTGTGACAGGCAGCACAAGGCTTGTCAGGAAAGGTATGCGAAGTTCGATCGTGGGAACTTTTATTTCCCGCGCGTCGCGTAACAGTCACGTGATACCAATTATTATTTCGTTGGTGCACCAGACGCGAGGTGACAACACCCTCAACCTCCTTGACTTATTTACAATGTTTTAAAATCGGTAAAGATATCTTTATCAAAACGCATAGATTCTCTGATCAAATGCGATCCTGGACAAGTGCATGATTCCTCAAAAGGAGTAGGAACGATGTTCCAAAGGCACCAGCTCCGTTCGCCCGAGTATACCGACGAAATCGCTGTACTGATTCTCCAGACGGCTAGCTGCTTGTGCGACATCAACGGGATGTCAAAAAACCGCAGCGCCCATAAAGCATGTCGTCAGCTCGCAATGCTGTTAGTCCGGAGGGAGCGACTTAGATGATTGGAACATGACAGTGTTTCCAACCGGTCCGATCTGTTTCTTCATGTCGCAATACTTGAACCAATACTATATCGAACTTAGTCAGTTTATTAGAAACCCCCGGGAAGAGAAGATGCTTTCGACCTGATATATCAGACCTCGAAATAAAGCACTGATACGCGCTTAATCGAAACCAACCTTGGAAGCGCCAAGCATAGGCGCCCGACTGTACTAATGGAAAGCGGTGAGATTCCAATTGCAGATGACTCGCGCAGGGTGATGACTGTGTCCCTTTGTGTCCCTTTTAGAAGTTACTCGTTGGAATGCTTTGGAGTGCGAAGAGATAATTTGAAAGAGCTTGCCGATGCATCGCTCTCAGAGGTTTATCCGCGCCTGGGATTTGAGGAGGCGAGGAGCTGCGAGGAGTCGATGATAGGTAAGTGAAAGTTGAAAGCCTAAGGCAAATCACAACACTCCGCTTTGAAAAAACTGTATCCAAACCTATCCAAACATT
>MU267737.1:24575-55795 GCA_021014935.1 Hygrophoropsis aurantiaca
ACAAAGGAGTCGGACGGTACCGCGTGGGATAGTACATACTGAAACAGGCAGCCCGGGGTTTCGCGGGAAGACGGTCGCGGATTCTCCCCACAAAGAAAAGATCGGGGATGGTATGCAACTCAAAGATCTTGGGTCTTCGAGTTATGTTATGTGTCAGTCGTGGAATCGCAGTTACAAGGTTGGCCCCAGTGCGTCCGAGTCATTGCCATCTAAAGGCTAAGGTTCCGCCGGGATTTGCCCAATTAGTCCGTCTGTTCAGTCTAATCAATTACTGGAATGATGTGCGATAAAGCGTGGAAGAGAAACTGTATAATTCGACATGGTTAAAGAGACAGAAAACGACTACAGCTACAAATGCTTTATCGGATTTTTATCGGGTTCCCCAAATACCGATAATTCTAAAGGATATCTGATCGACATAGCGGGCAGCTAGAGGAATGGCTAGTTTTAAACCACTGATAGATCGGAGATTAGCGTTTGTGTTCGACGAAAATCGAGTTGCAGATCTAAGTCCGCGGTACTCACTTTATACAAACATCCAGCGTGGAAACGGTTTTTACACGTTTTGCAGGGCTTCTGAGGAAGACTTCCATCCATAACGCTAATGATTCTGCGTGGTAAAAGTATAAACAGAGGTTAGCAGCTGATATCCGCGAATGCAGAAAGTCCATTCCGAGAACCAGTGGATCCAAGTCGACGGTGGACTCGTGGAAAGAAAATATGGGGAAAGCTGAAGAATACGCACGAGTAACATATTGCACACTCCACTTGACCCGCAAAGTGGAGAGAAACATTCTTTGTGAATAACGTTAACCCGTCAACAATGCGGCCATTCTGCAATGTCAATAACTGTCAGGAGGCCGAAAGTTATGATTCTTTGACTGTTTACACACCTGCTGCCATACAATCTGCTGGACACCCAGAACCCATGCTCTCCATCTGTCTTCAGAGACGCCGACCATCTTCGTGTCACGAACTTCCAATCGATGCAGGGGCCAGTCCGCCGGCATTCGTACAGACAGCTCCAGCACCTGATCATCGACTGTATAGGAGGCAGTAGCCTCGCCCGCGGAAGGCGAAACTTTGACCACAAGATTCTCCGTATTCGCAAGTTCGGAAGATGATTCAGGCTGGCGGATCAGCGCTAATTCAGCCTTTATGATTCCAGGTGAAAAGTAGGAGGATGTATAATCTATCACGCGTGTGAGTAGTTGCTTATCTGTGCAATCAGATATCCAGCTCCGGATGAGTGCTGGAACAGTTAAGAGAGCGCGATGATAAAGGTGCGCTGCTAGTAAACGGAGGCTGAGCATGGAACTGGAATCGGAGCCTAGATGATAATGAGAATGTGGAAAGGAATGGAAGAGATTAACTTACTATTCATGTAGTATTCATCAACAGACCATATATCCAATTTGAATGACTTCTTCCCCCCACTAAACAAATCCAGGATATCGAAGATGTTGGGGATGAAAGCATTCGCTATGATGCCCAAACTGCGCATATGGTTGAAATAGCTAGATCTCACTTTCATCGACTATTGGTATTGTCAACGCATTCAGTAATCATGGAACGATATATACTTACTGCATCGATAAACAAATCAAATGTAACCATCCAGGCAAGCAGATATCCATAGATGTCCGAATAGCGCGCGTCGGACGAGTCGTTGGAGCGTTCATCATTCTCGTCCCCTAATATCAACGATTGCTGAAGGATGATAACAAGTTCCGAAGGAAGTTCGGCTTGTATCGTATCTTCGGCATCAACCGCGGACTCGATGATATAATATTCTGTCCTTTTTCTAGCAGCTTCAGAAAGCAGTTGATAGCTCATTCTGAGCACCGCATCAGATGAATCGGATAATAAATGGCACATCTATCCCAGCAGTGTCAGTTTATTTCTAGAGTAATCGAAGCAAGCATCTACCTGAGGGAGAGTGCGCTCATCTAACAGAGATCTCGGTAGTTCTTGGACGATCGTGAGCGCCAGTTCGCGACATAATGAACGAGGGGCAGAAGCCTGGGCATTGCCTTGTGGAATGTGTTTAAAAAAGAAGCGATTGATGCAGAGAATTACTTACCAGGTTGCGCAGATAGTAGGTTTTTTACCAGAATCAATATCGGCATCCTCCTTTCTTCCCAACTCGCGCGAAGTGATTTGTTCGTCGTGGCGAGATCTTCAATAAGTATCACAAGGCGTAGAGACCTTCCCAAAGTCGTCAAAGTTGAATCATCGTTGAGTGAGCAGTTCTACATGATCAGGTCCCGTCAGCTTGAAATCAACATGGAATGACTATCGTGACCTACCTCGAAATTGTTCTCTAGCACGTCATACATGAAGTCCCAATGCGCACCAGGCACATTCTGAAGAATGGGTGCAAGATGAAAGAATAACAAAGTCATCACGCTTTCAACTTCCTCATCGACATCCTCATCAGACGATATCCATTGTTGGCAGGCTTTCATCGCGTTTACAGCGCGTTGCTGTTGTAAGAACACCACTTCCGAGTCCGGATCGGGAGCCGTTGCAACAAGCCTTCGCAAGCAAAGAAGTCCGTCCGTATTAACTTTCCGAGGAGGTATCGCGAGCATATCAGCAGCAAGTTCGTTCCTATATCGATCAAGGCGAGATGGTTCGGGGGCATATTCGGTGATTGACGTAACGATCGCTATGGAGGTTTGAGGCGCTATGTGCAGATTGTGAGATTTGCAGGTGGCTACAATACAAATACAAAGGAATGTACTGACACGTCTTTTCAAGTTTTCGAGCTAACAACATCCACTGCTCCGAATCGGATTTTGTTGCATTTGCGAGAAGATGCTGAAGGATGGACCGCAGTATGAGCGAGTCCCTTATTGTGTCTTCATTGCTCGCATGTTCCACAAGATCAGCTACTAATTTGGACAGTGGATCTAATGCAGCTTTTGAACCATTTGATGAACACGCGCTGATCACTTTGGCGTGCCAACCATCGTCAACAGCAGAGGAAGATACGAGATAAGTCGTCAGCTGATGCGCCTTTGATAAAATGCGCTGTAGGTCAAAGATCGAGACGTCTTGGCTTAGCAGCCCACTCCTTGATGCGGGAACCGTCAGATAGTCCTGGACGTATTGACTAAGCGCCAAAATATGTCGAAGAGCCCAGATGTTATCCTTGGCGAGTTGGCGATCGTCGCCAAAGCAGTGGAGAAGGGCAGCGACCACGCGGATATAGGGCGAGAAACCTCTTGAATCACAAGACAGGTCAGAGATTTTTCCATTTTCGAAATCCAAAGCAGAGGGCATGCAAGGGTTCAACAGGGCTAAGCTAGAATTTGGGGGATCGGAGGGAAGATTGTTTAGCATATCATCGAGTTCCTTGGAGGATGGGAATAGGTCAGCGATAACGGCAATGTCGATAGTAGGCAGTTTCCTATTGAACGAAGACAAGATATTTTCAGGTCTATAACATGATCAATCAATGGCTGGTAAGAGAATAAAATGGGAGTTGGTCTTACAATAGCTGTGCAGTACAATTGATTATAAGATCACGAAGCTTGTCTTTGATGACACTAATAACAACAGTCCGCATGTCCTGCGACGATTGTTCGGACCATGTTTTCCACGCAGCGCGAGCACTGTTTCTCGCGTTGACGTCTTGTAAGGGCCAGATATGAGCCAACATGAAAACGCTGGGAAGCAACGATGCAGCGCTATCGGGAGAGAATGCTAATTGAGACCGAGCTTGCAAGATCAGGTGTATCAGATCAATAGAGACAGCGAAATCAGCAGTCGATGTCTGTGATTGGTATAGCGCTTCATCCACCTTAGATGTTAGCGAAGAGACCAAAGTTTGCGCGATAATTTCCATTCCATTACTCGACAGGAAGTATTCTGCGACAGGATGATGAATCAGTGACAACCAATATTCGTAAGTATGTATTTACCAGGCGTCTTGACCAATTGCCGCATCAGTGCAATCACAGATGCTTGTGCAGCACCACTGATGGTTTGGATCAAGAGGTGTTCGATCGGCCCATCTAATTCATTATTTTCGGGCTTCAGGTAAGAAGGTAAGTTACCCTTATGGACAGCGTCCAAAAGCTGGGAGAGGGATGACGGCAACGATCCTGACTCTTCTGCAATGGCAAATAGAAGAGAGTTCCATAGTTCTAGACAGCGTTCTTGGTTATTTCGATAGGCTAGATAATCGAGGATCAATCTGGAAGACAACTGGAGAATTCGAAGGGGATGCTGGATCGCAATATCGTCCATTCTCTAGAGGGCAATTATTAGTACTCTTCATATCATAATGACTTTCTTCATACCATAGCAAACTCGTCGTTTTGGAACAATGCGGAGCCAAAAGTATCGACCAATGTGGCCATTGCACTCAGGGCTTTCGCCACATCCGCTTTCTCGGCCAGATCACTCCCAAGAGCTTTCTCGCACTGAGCGACATTCATCTGCACAATGTCTGCGATAAGCACCCGGGTCGCATTCAAGAGAGTTGTCCCTTCTCCGAACGAGTCGGCCAAAACCTTCATCACAGAAGCTGTAAGTGAAGGGGAAGGCCGAGACACGTCTTTGATTCCAACAATTAATGCATCCCATGCTGATTTAAACAAGTCTGAAGCGAGCTTATAAGGAGACTCGTTACTTGGAACCAGCAGGAAACGCACCGCCATCCATTGCTTCTAAACTGTTCAGCGTTTTCGCTATCAGTTTTCCAGCATCCGCCTCATCGACACGGAGTTTGTGCGCAACAAGCTCGTCCCACAGTCTCGTGAACTGTTCCCTTACAAGAGCGACAGTGGCTGAGGTAGCATTGGAGTCGGTTGCAATCTGGGCAGCTTGGTCCTTGGAAGTAGCACTAGAAATGCGGCGAATGACGAAAACCATACATTCAAGGAGGGAGGAGAGGAATGCCGTAGACGGAACCTTGCGTTCGATGGAGCTGAGTGCGCGGCCGTCAATGGCTGCCCAAAAGGAGCTGAAGAGATCCGATCCAGGTGTTGAAGATGACAGACCCATGATCTTCCAGTGATGGTCAGCGAGGGTTTGCATGCAAAGAGCAACTAAAAGCTATACCGAAGATGGAATTGTTGACAGGATGACGACAACTGTGGGGTAACCCTCTACAGGAGAGCCTGCACACCCTAGTTCGAGAAACTGGAGAAATTCCTTGTATGCCTGGGACTGGTTCTCATTGGCCGGATCTCGAGTAGGCATCTCGCCTTTACCTTCGTTGTCGCTTTCTTCTTCATCGGATGAACTTTCATCATCATCCAACATATCAGGATTATAAGCGGCATCCAGCAACCACGCATTGGGAAACTCTAGGGATCACGTTGAAAGAAGTGTAGCCGTGATCATCGCTATCATACCTTTGAGGAAAACAAGCAAGGGTCGAGACATTGTGCCCCGAACCGCAACATCAGTCTCAATCCAAGCGGATCGAAGTACTACGGTACTAAGAATACGAGTCATAGGTTGCAGAGAATCTGGTAGGATCTCGGTTAGATAAGATAGATGCTGGACATGCCGGGAATACCTTTCCATTGATTCAATAGAGACCACAAAAGGTTCCATGCGGATTGGCGCACTTGCGGTTGCCCGAATCCGAAGCTCTGAATGTGTATAAACGAGCAATCTTCAGCGGAATGCAGGCAGGTCCACAGAGCAGGGTTGCACAAGAAGTCCTTCAAATCGTCTAAGTCTTTCGCTCCGAGAGATGATCGTGCCTCTGGAATGATGATCGAATTCGATGTTGTGCGTTGTTAAGAAAGTGCTTACCGAGGATCCAGCGAAGTGCTCCGAATGCACTAAAGCGAAGGCGAGCGTTTCTGTCTTGCAAGCTTTCCTCGTCGTGCTCAGACTTTGTACGATTAGACTCTTGTTCCTCTTTCAACGGTGCAGGCACAAAGCGCCCACCACTCTTCCGTGCTGAAGCAGCTTGAGGCTGTGAAGCCGCCGGGATCGGATTCAAGTATGTATATATACCATTCGGATCAAGCAAGGTTCTTTGAATGAATGACAATACGATGTTTATGTGCGATGGATCGAGAACCAAAGTGCCGTTTTTCTGTTCAGGAGTGGCAGAAATCATATCTCCCCAAGACCTTGATCCGAGCGACGACACTTGGCGGTCCAAATCATAAGGTAACATACACCAAGTACTTAGTAACGCTTCTGCTTGATCGGTGGTAGCAGATTCCTGGACAAAGAATATCA
Organism: Hygrophoropsis aurantiaca; assembly: GCA_021014935.1. Taxonomy (NCBI): domain Eukaryota; kingdom Fungi; phylum Basidiomycota; class Agaricomycetes; order Boletales; family Hygrophoropsidaceae; genus Hygrophoropsis; species Hygrophoropsis aurantiaca. The sequence goes on from MU267737.1 coordinate 30,792, forward strand.
TTGCGTCACGCACAGGTGATATCCTAAGGAGCGCAAGGTGTAAGCCGGCTGCTAGAACGCGTATCCTTCTTGCAGGATGGGTAAACAATACGGGGGCACGGTGAAGCTTTAATACTGTTAATCGACCGCGTAGATCGGAAATATATTTGACATACCCACACCGGCAGCATTGCAACCAGAATCTCTGCGAGGGGACTATCATCGCCTTGTCTTTTCGATTCGTCAACCCACGTGGATTGCAGCTCCTCCATGGCTTTTGCTTTGGTAACTGGATCCTTCTTGCCAAGAGACCGAAGCACCATGACCAGTTCTGGCGGTAGCTGATGAACGAGCCCTGTAGTATCCAGCGGATCGGGTTGAACGGGGGTGGGCTTGGTTGGGGGAATGTACACCTTCTTCTTTGGTTCCTTCTTTTGACCCTTGGTCTTGCCTTTTGGTTTCTTTTCCTTTGGGATGACTTCCGGAGGAGGATTGCCTGCTCCTGCTTTGCGTGCATTCTTCTTCCGTGTCCCAGCACTCGCCGATGATTTTTGACCCTTTGCCATGGTAAGATAAGGAAAGATCCAGATAGTTTGTTCAAGGGTACAGTAAAGTACCCCGTCAAATGATCCTAAGCAAATTTCTTGGCTTTTGGTTGAGCGATTTCTAATGATAAAGGATGAGTCGGTGCCCGCAACCGCGAACTACACCGTGACTAACTGAGTAACTCACTCGATCACCGAAGAGGGATATTGATGCCGGAATTGTGTCAGAGGTCCCAGCTTCTCCCGCGCTGGGGTCCTGCTTTCCTCTTTAAGATGCTGCTTTTTTTTGGACTCAAGGTCAAGCAAGTCAGTTCATTCAAACGACAACAGGTCCTTTCTTGGTTTTGTTTGGAAGGTTTTCCAAAGTACCTCTCCAGAGGTTTATTTGGAAATGGCATCTACGGTACTGGCAAGAACGTCGAAGGTTTCTTGTAGAAGAGCCTTCATTAACGTCTCGCCATTGACTTTGCAAAGAAACGGTTTTCTTACATTGTCGTTAAAACATGTCGGAAAACATCCTGGTAGGCGATATAAGCGTTCCTGGACGTGTTTTGTCTGACTTTATATGTGTAGCCCACGCTCCTTGTCCTTCTGCGAAAATAATCCGACAAGAATCAACCGCTGCAGCTTATGCTATCCCTCCCGAGCTCGATCCCAGTCTTCCTGCGGAACCACCGGACATGCACCTCGCAGACAAGACAGAAAACCTACCTACTTTTCTGTCTCTGAAAAACTCTGTCGCCTACCCCACTATAAAAGCACTCACCGACAAACCCTATAACTTGAAGGAAATGACTTCGGTCCAAGCCGAAGTTCTTCGACTACTCCCCGAGCTTGCAGAACCATACGATCCACAAGCTGCACCTGGTGTTAGAGCGTCACGGGACCTCCTCGTGAAAGCAAAAACGGGCACCGGTAAGACCTTCGCCTTCTTGGTTCCTGCCATCGAAGCGCGAATAAATGCCATCGAGGCTTGGGGAAAACAGGCGGTCAAGAATGCAGGTTTGGTATCTGATAGCCACCTCGAAGCAAGGGCCAAACGTCAATTTGCTCGTGAACATGCTGGAACTCTCATTATTAGCCCTACGCGTGAATTAGCAACCCAAATCGCCAATACTGCAATCCGGCTTACGCACCACCACAAGGAATTCGAAGTTAGGCTGTTTTATGGTGGTGGAAGTCGACGAATGCAGATGCGTGACTGGATGAAAGGCCGACGGGACATTGTGGTCGCTACTCCTGGTCGTCTTATTGATCTCCTGCAGTCAGAGCCCGAGATAGCCCATGGTTTATCCAAATGCAAAATGGTTAGGGAGCATTTCCATTGAAACTGTCACTGTGCTAATATATACGGTCACACAGCTCGTGCTTGATGAAGCTGACACCTTATTGGACATGGGATTCCGGGATGACATCGATACAATAATGTCCTACTTGCCCCCTACTCCGGAGCGCCAGACATTCCTCTTCTCAGCCACCGTGTCCACCGCAATCCGCCAAGTCGCTCGTTCGGTACTAGACAAAAACCACACGTTCATCGATGTTGTACCAAAGGATGAATCTCCCGTTCACGCGCACATTCCTCAGTATCACACTGTCCTCCCGAAAGCGTCTGACCAGATTCCCCATCTTCTCCGCCTGCTTGCCCATGATCAACTGACAAATCCCGGCACATCCAAGACCATGGTGTTTTTGCCTACGACAAAAATGACACAATTATTTGCAACACTTTTGAGGGAACTGTCCAAGACTGTTCTCCCTGCTGGACGGAACACTAAAGTCTATGAGATCCATGCAAAGCGCACTCAAGATTCTCGATCAGCGACTTCGGCAGCGTTCAGGAGTGACAAGTCTGGAGCTGCTATTCTGGTCAGCTCAGATGTATCAGCTCGTGGTGTGGATTACCCCGGAGTCACTCGTGTCATCCAAATTGGCATTCCGGCGGGCACCGACCAATATATCCACCGCGTTGGTAGAACTGGTCGTGGGGATAATAAAGCTGGTCGTGGTGATCTGGTCCTCTTGCCTTGGGAGATCGGCTTTTTGAGCTGGCAGCTGAACGAAGTCCCGCTCAAGCCTGTTACCATCAACGAAATGAAATCTCAAATTGCAGATCTCTGTGCGAAATACGATGAAAACCCATCCAAATTCTTCCCGCGCAACCTCACCCAATACGATGAGAGAGGTAGACCACTCAGGGATGGTCCGAGGCCGTTTACCTCTCCCATAGCTCCTCGTATGGAGGATCTAGACCAGACACTCTCCGGGTTACTCAGCGGAATCGACGAAGAGGCGGTCAATGAAACATTTTCTTCGTTGCTTGGTTATTATGTCGCCAAGAGCCCTGAACTCCGGCTTCAGAAAGGGAATATCGTTGAAGGACTCAAAGACTGGAGTACGGAGGCCTGCGGGTTGCCCGTCCCGCCTTACGTTTCCCATGCCTTTTTGGAGAGGCTGGGTGTGTCCGATGGGCGAACCAAGCATTTCGGAAAGGGACGGGGAAGGGATGCATCCCGGAGATCAGGACCACAGTGGTCGGGGAGAGGTCAGAGCGGGCCCAGAGATCGTGAACAGTCGACATCGCGTTGGTCCAGTGACCGTCATCAGGACGATCCAGTTCGCAACCCTGAAGAATATAGGGGTTCTCGGTATGGGCAAAAAACGTCCGACAGCTATGGTGACCGCGATAATCGTGTTTCTCCAATGCAAAATCGGAACAGTAGATCTTCTATGGAGGATAGTTACGGTTCCCGTGACCGATGGACCTCTGGAGCAAGTGATCGTCAACGTCCCCAAGAACGTTACTCAAGGGATGAAGGCTATACTCGCGGTCAGAGAGTCGAGCGTGGAACAGGATATGGGATGCGCGACTGAGCGCCAGTTGTATCGTATAGTCAACTCACCTCTCTAGTTTTATTTTTATCGTAGTACACTAACATCGCATCAATCATAGAACCGTAATATAGACACATCATTGCAATCTTATTCATTTGGGAGATGTGCTTTGTGATATGCAGAGTCTAGATGCAGTGATATTATTGTTGATAACACTCGCGCGCATGCTTTCATGCCAAACTCAGAAGGACTCCGTCAGGTTACCGGTCCCATTTGCAAGGGGATGCTCTTGAGTGCTCTTTCTCAGAGTTTCTTCGCTCACCATGGACTTTTCGGGATGAGGTGGGCGGAACGATCTTGCCTGTTCATCCAGCTGTTCTTCAAGAACCGACAAACCACAAGATGCGGAAATGAACCCAAGGAACGGCGGGGAGGGATTCAAAGGTCTTGAGCACAGCTCTGGATGAGCTTGCAGACCCACGAAGAAAGGATGATCTGGGTTCCAGCGATCAATCAGCTGATAATGGGTATAAGAACAGCTCATATTTGCCTTTCAATTCCAAGATTTGCATCCGCTCGCCTTTTTCGTCCTTACCGACAAAAGAGAGCCCGCTATCTTGCAATCTTTTGACTTCGGCTGGGTTGACCTCGTACCGATGACGGTGTCTCTCCCACATCTTTTCTGCGCCGCCATACAATTTTCGCACCTTAGACCACCCTTCCATATCGGGATCGAAAACAGTAGGACGCAACCCGAGTCGCATGGTTCCTCCCATGTGCGTTCTTGAAATTTCGGGCATAAAGATAACAAATGGGTTTGGAGTGTCGCTCACAAATTCGGTGGACTGGGCATCTGTGAAGGATTCTGAGGATCGGTGCATGAGCTGGGATAAGTCCTCTTACCTGGGATGTTGAGTACACTCCGCGCCCATTCGAGGACGGCCATTTGGAAACCTAGACAGATACCAAGGAAAGGTATCTTCTGTTCTCTAGCCCATTTGATGGCCAAAATCATTCCTTCTGTCCCACGTTGGCCGAAACCACCAGGAACAAGAATGCCGCTTCACCTATGACTGAGTGGTGTGGAGATATGGGCGGTAAGCACAACTTACCCAGCTCCAACTAGAGCCCGCCAAGCATCATGATATTTAACGGGGTTTGATTCTTGAGTTTCTGGCTCTAGATGAGACGACTCAACCCACTACATTCCATGAGCATGTGCGATCTTGAACAGGACGGTTACACATACGCTAATAACCAACTTTCGGCGCACGCGAAAGGCTGAGTGCTCAAGCGATTTGGTGACAGACATATACGCATCCTTGAGATCGGTATATTTCCCCACGAGCACGATCTTGACCTCATCGAATAGCCGTTCTTGACTGCAAGCGATAAATAGGGGCTGGCCTATTGTGAAATTTACCTACCCTTTGGTCATGCCTCGCCACCTTGCTTCAAGTGACTGTCCTTTTGAAACCATTTCCGGTGTTATGTTCAAACTCGCTAGATTGAGTCTTTTCCGGAGATATTCGACGATTCCTTGTGATTGAAGGAGGAGGGGGACGTGATATACGGAAGATACATCGTGAACACCAAAGACTTGCTCTGAAGAAACATGACAGAACATGGAAATCTTAGCCTTAGTTGCGGGCTCAAGAGGTTGAGGGAGGAGCAAACGGCAAGCAATCTAAAGGCGGCCAGATAAATAAGATCTCAAAATTGTGTTTGGTAGGGTCCTGAAAAGGGGTACTTACAAGGTCTGGAAGAAGACCGAGTCCGCGAAGAGCGTGTACAGTGGTTTGCGTCGGTTTTGTTTTCTGTTCGCCGTGCATATCCGGCACCAGCGAGACGTGGATCAAGGCAAAATTATCGTGGCCAACACGGAATTGAAATTGCCGCATGGCCTCGACAAACGGAGCCGACTCGATGTCTCCAACGGTTCCACCAAGCTACTTGAGTATAAGCACAGACCTGGGTTAGATTCGAGTTGAGTCACGACTAGCCTCAACAATGCAAATGTCCGGCTCCTCATCAGTATCATCGACGGGTATTTTGGAAACGCGTTCTATCCAATCCTGGATAGCATTTGTGATGTGTGGTACAATCTATGCTGTCACGTCAATATCAGGTTCCATGTGCCGAAAAATGGCATTGTGGTCGGGGAATCGATCGCAATTAATGCTGACCTGTACAGTGCGTCCCAAATATTCTCCCCGACGCTGACCACTGATTTAGCATAGTCAATGAGTTTGAGATCGGAATTGCATACCTCTTTATCGATAACTTCACGGTATATCTTACCAGTTGTAATATTGTTGTCCTTGGATAGCGTGACATTGAGATATCGCTCATAGTTTCCTAAATCCAAGTCCACTTCTCCTCCGTCGTTCAATACAAACACCTCCCCTGAACGATATCGCTAAGTCAACCTGTTAGCGGTTCACTGATATAACCTCACCATGCTCGGTGGGGCGCATAGTTCCAGCATCTATATTCATATAAGGATCTATCTTGATGGCAGTCACCTTCAGACCAGTCGTTTTCAAAAGCAAACCAGTCGAGGAGGCTATGGATTTGACAAGATGGCATAAACATGAAGCTCAGGCCGCAGAAACACTGCATCGCACCAATAACGCCTTTCCCGATACCACTAACAACCCCTCCGGAAACGAGAATATACTTGGTCATAACTGCAAAATGTCAAGCAGTTGGCAAGCAGAGGAGAAGCTCGCAAAATTTTGAAGTCACGATGCGTCCAAATTTTGAGGGGCGGTCATGATTAGGTAAGCTGCATCGCCACATCTTATCTATTACAATCCGATGAGGTTCGATTGAATCCTGAATATTTGAATCCCTGATTTGATGATTTTCAGTCCCACTCCTTACTTTTGACTCTGGTAGAAACGATATGGGCGATTCCCGCGCCCGATGAACATGTATTCCTAGGTTATAAACGTTGATCGCCGACACGAAAGCATCGTACAGTATGTGTGGTCTTGATATAACAATCACGAGATGTTTGCTAGGTCGACTTGCGCGGGCATCTGTCCACCAAGAAGACCCGCGATCAGATTCTGTGCTGCGCGAGTAGCCATGGCTCTCCGTGTCTCAAGCGTAGCACTTGCGATGTGGGGTACAATGACACATCTAATGATATATTGACTTCATGTCGAGGAAGTAAACCAGAATGGAACTTACCGAGGTTCCTTGACCAGAGGATGGTCAACAGAGATATTTGGTTCACCTTCAACGACATCCAAACCAGCACCCCATATCCATCCTTCATGAAGAGCTTTCGCAAGCGCATCAGAATCGACAAGTGTGCCTCGGCTTGCGTTGATAAGAACGCTAGTCTTCTTCATCTTCTTCAATAGCTCTTCGTTTACCAAATGGTATGTATCGTTTCCGCCCGGAGCTAGAACGAACAAAACATCACTCTCTCGTGCGACATCGTCAACATCCACTTTTTTCACAGCTTGCAGTTTGTATTTTGCAGCTAATTCGGCATCTCTTGCATGGTTAGCCGGGGAGGTCGGATTAGAAGAATAAAGGCAGTGCGTTACGCCGAATGGTACTAGACGTGCGAGAGTCGCTTGAGCGATACGCCCAAAGCCTAAGAAGCCTATTGTCCTCTTAGGAGATGCTGACGTAGTGCTCAGTTGCGGACCACAGAAGCCAAATGGTGCCCATGAGTAGTTTTTCCACTTTAGAATGTCGAAGATGTGAGTATTTGATTGGAAGTGTCGAGCGGAAGAAAACAATAATATAACTCACTTCGCCCTTTTGCACTACCGAAGTGCCAATACCTCCATTTCGGCCGGCCATCAATGCTAGCATGACAGACAAATCGGCGACTAGAACATTATTGGTGCATTGAACATAGCTTTATACAAATGGATTACCAGTACCTGCATCCGTCAAGACATCGGGGGTATAACCCACTTTTAGCCCTTGTTGAGCTACAGCCTTCAGATCGACGTGTTCTGCGCAGATGAAAGCGCGATATAGTGTAAGATATCACCTGAACTTACCATATCCAACGGACATCGTGGAGACTACTTTTAGAGAAGGCCCAGCTATCCAGATCTCATGAATCTTTATACTAAACCCGATAGGCCATAAGTAAACTGTGTACCTTTAAGCAACAACTCGGTATTGACCTGTTAAAATGAAGTGGTAACTTTGTGGTTTCAGCAAACCGATCTCATACCTTGTCTGTTAACGTGACGATTACACCGGCGGCCCCAGTGATGTTATCGAGTAACCACGCCCGATCGCAAGCACGGTCTTCTGGCCAAACGACGAGCTAGCCCACGCGAATCCATGACGTGTTGAGAAAGTTATGATAAAATACGCACATCTAACTCTGAGCGCTCCTCTAGGAGAGGCATCACGTCTGGACCCAGATTCCGACATACCACCACTTTGTAACGTCCATTTCTGAGATGAGAAGTGACGGAGGTCAGACGCTGAACTGATGCTGCGAGAGAGGTGGATGACCCAGAAGACATGCTGACTTCACTTTGCTAGCTTGTAAGATAGCTTATAGCGCGGAAATGTTGTGACCTGAGATTGACTAGCTGTTGATAATGTTGAGTGATCATGGTGTGAACAGAGTATATGTGCGGTCGGGCCGCCATCGGCTCGGGCACCCGCCATGATCTTTCTCCGAAAAGTCGAGGCGCTAAAGCCGTTTAACTTTTGGCAGTAGGAAGTGAAGTATATTATAACGCCGAGGATATAACGGACATCAATCCGCAACAACATTTTCATCCATGTTTACATCTGTATCTTCAGCTTGTTCGATACCAAGACTTCCTGCAGGCCTCCAGACATTGCTGATGGTTGCTTTCCAAAGGCGCACGCGCCCATCGTTTCCAGCCGAAGACAGCACGGTCCTATTTAGACGTAGATCAGTGGCCATTATAGAGGGACGAAATGAGCACTAACCCTGTTATATTCCATTCCACTCTGCCTACCGAAGATCTGGACATACATTTTGAGGTGCTTATCTTATACAGGCAACAAACAACTTACTTGTGTTGATCAAAATCGGCTATCATGCTCCCTGTCCACCTGAGGTCACTTCCTTCTACATCTTCGGCATCCATATCCTCAGAGGGCTTTACTTTCCATATCCTTACGTGACCATCTCGACTGCCTGTCGCTATCAAATGGTATGAGCGTCCGCAGGATGGCGCCCATGCGACAGAGGTGACTGCATATGGCGTAGGGGCATCAGCATCAGTGACAGCAGCTGCGGCCGTGTCCGAGGATGGACCAGAGGTTGCAGACGAAGTATCCAAACTCAATGCTAGCAACGTCGTTGGTCGGCGAGAAGATGAAATTTGGATGATCTGTTAAGAGACTTAGTAAAATGTCAAATGGGCACTGTTCGAGGTTTACCTTTATAACACCAGATATGCCGCAGCCTGTAGCAATAAGTTCACCCCAATAACGGTCTTTGCACCAAGATATACACCATCCTCCATCTGCTTCTCGATTGCCCATGCCTGGTCTGCTTTGCCCAAAGGGTGCTTGAGATTGTTGCAGAGCTTGCGCAACTAAGGAGGCAGAAGCACTGTCGAGAGCTGCGCTGGTTTGAGTGGGAGTAGCAAATGCGACAGAATGCGAGGATTGCGCGGATGAAGAAGGAAGTGTAAGTACATCTACTTCTTCTGATAGTTGCCAATTTGATAGAGATGACTGCTCCAGACACTCGTATATACGAAGTTGGTTGTCAGATGATATAGTTGCCTGCGTATGGTTTGTGATCAAGGAAGCACCTCATCTGGTTTGGGGAAAAAAACGCACCAGTTTCAGTCCAAAATGATGTGGTGCAAACTCAACCGCACGAACTGTCCCTCGAGCTTCTACAAGAGCAGCTCTTTCCACCCATCTCGAGGACGATGCCGTGGATTGTTGTTGATTACCGTTAGGTTGAGGTTCTCCTTGTGTGCCAAATGAAGTCTGCTCCCATATTTTGGCGGTGCGGTCGAAAGAGGATGAAGCCAATATAGTTCCGAATTCGGGATGAGCCCAGCTGAGCTTTGATATCGCAGCATCGTGAGCCTACATGTGTGCAAATTTGAGTCTGTTATTTTGAATTACTGCAAGCCTCAATGAAAGTGGCTTACCTTCCAGTCATCCTCCACACTCCAACTTCCATTACTTTCATCAAGCTGCCATATTTTTATTCTGGATTGGATTGATCCCCGACTCAGAAAGAACGCGTTTTACAAAGTCTTACCTTTGATCAAGACTACCAGTCGCGAGACGAAGACCATAGAAGTCGTAAGAAACGTCCGTGAGCAGATCGTTGTGAGTACTCGGTATGAGACCAGTTTGGATCATTTTAACAAAGGAGAGACGCGTCTTTTCGAATTTCACGCAATTCGATAGTCTCGAAAAGTGAACTGACAAAAGCAACTTCAGAAATTACTGGAAATGGAAGGCAAAGGCTTTAGATTTCAACAAACGTAAACAACGAAAACCATTCAAGCGGACTTGGCAATTGGACTTGTGTCATTCACGACCGCAATCAAATTCAGAATTTTTCCCGTTACCCACTACATAGCCTGGCCGACTTTCTAACGTTGAATTGGTGAGATAAGCCATGTTCTCGCGCTGATTTCTTCTTTGAGTGGGGTTGTGGACAGTGGGCCCCATCAGCTTTATAAACCTGGACCATTCAAGTCGCTCATAATAACGGCTCTCCTGTTTAGCCATTTCGAATCGTCCGGTCTTTCGATCCAATTACCATCTAATTGGTATATGAACTCAATTGCGTGGCTTACTTGGCTATAAGTGAATGCTTTCGAATTCGCTTCAGCTCCCCACCCACCTGCCTTCGAAGAGATGCCGAATTTACCCCGCACACATGTGATCATCTGAATACCCACCTGTCAAGACTTATTTAAGATGTTGCGCATAAATACCATCCTATCTGATCCCCACACATAGCACTCGTTCATTATGGCCAAGTTATCAAAGGACTTTACTTGGGGATTTGCTACAGGTACAGAAGAGATCTAGATATGATAGAATGAGCCGCTAGGCTGACAATTTCCAAAATGGATAGCCAGCTACCAGATCGAAGGTGCCTACAACGAAGACGGCCGCGCTGACTCTATCTGGGACACATTCACCCGTTTACCTGGCAAGATTGCCGATGCGTCTTCAGGGGAAGTGGCAACCGATTCTTACCATAGGTGGGAAGAAGATGTCGCGCTTCTTAAACAGTATAATGTCAAGGCATATCGGTTCTCGCTTTCATGGTCCCGAATCATCCCCATCGGCGGCAGGGGAGATCCAGTCAATAAGGAGGGTGTTGCATTCTATAGACGACTTTGCGAGAAACTCTTAGAGAATGGCATCACACCTTATCTGGCGAGTGTTTTCGATAGCAGGAACATATCAGGAGATTAATTGAGTTTCAATCTCACAGACTTTGTACCATTGGGATCTCCCCCAAGGCTTGCATGACCGCTATGGAGGTTGGTTAAACAAGGAGGAAATTGTCCAAGATTATGTCAACTATGCGAAGGTAAAAATCCGACATAAATATCATGATTCCATAATTGACCGGGAATATATGGTTCTAGGTTTGTTATGAAGCCTTTGGAGATATTGTCAAATATTGGTAAGAAGGCGCTTTATATGTAATCTAGTTTATGAACTTATGAATGATTTCTAGGATCACCCATAATGAACCCTGGTGCATTTCGGTGCTTGGATATGGCAAAGGAGTCTTTGCCCCTGGGCATACCAGTGACCGAAAGCGCTCTCCTGTGGGAGATACCTCCACCGAGCCCTATATGTAAGTCCTGCTGAGACTGAGTTAAACGATATCACATTACACCCGTATTTTAGCGTGGCCCACAGCGCTATAATTGCGCATGGATACGCTGTCAAACTTTATCGCGAACAGTATCAGCCCAAGCAAGGTGGCACGATTGGTATCACTCTTGATTCCAGTTGGTTTGAGCCCTATACAAACTCGCAAGAAAGTCAGCCAATTGTTCGCTGTTAATCATGAGGAAAACTCAGATTCTCTGTAGATATCGATGTCGCGGAGCGTGCGTTCGACGTTAGATTGGGTTGGTCATCATGTTTTCCACCAAGATAGTACTAATGAATGCCCACCGTTCGCTCAGGCTGGTTTGCTCATCCCATCTACCTTGGAGACTATCCCGAAGCTTTGAAGAAGTTAGTTGGAAGCCGTCTTCCTAAGTTTACTGCCGAGGAATTAGCTGTGGTTAAAGGGTCATCCGACTTTTTCGGTCTCAACCATTACACCACCCATCTCGTTCGTGAGTAAACATAGTATTTATATCTTCTCCGTGCCTTCTTGATCAATGAACTATTGTAGAGGAGGGTGGGGATGATGAATTCAACGGATTTGCGAAACAAACTCATAAGAGACCCGACGGAACCGACTTGGGCACTCAAGGTGGGGGCATTTTGACGACCCTTGGGGTGCTTGACTGACATTCCCAAAGCTGATGTAAACTGGCTCCAGACGTGTAAGTGTTGACTGCATCATTTTATGCTATATTTGCATTCATCGTATTGGTTCAACAGACGGTCCTGGTTTCCGCAAGGTATGATATAGCTCATAACACTGCATTACTGATACTTATTCGTAATTCAAAAGCTATTGGGTTACATTTACAAGGTTAGTAACCTCTCTTGCTACAACGCGATAAGTATTGACCTCCATCAGAAATATGGAAAACCAATCATGTATGATTACAACTTCATTATGCATGAGTCTCCCTAGTTTCTAAGTCCACGATAGCATCACAGAAAGTGGCTTCGCGGTCAAGAATGAAAACTCGTTGACTGCGGAGCAAGCTGTCGCTGACAAAGATAGGCAAGAATACTACGAAGATTACACAAAGGCTCTTCTTCAGGCTGCCACAGAGGATGGTGTCGACATAAAAGGCTACTTTGCATGGAGTGAGTAACGGGCCACGATGAACATGTCAATCGTACTGATCCATCTCTTATAGGTTTGCTGGATAACTTCGAGTGGTGGGTATATTCTTTGAAAGGTTCTATTGATGGACTGAGAAACTAACTTATATCAAAGGGCCGAGGGTTACAAGATCCGCTTCGGTGTCACTCACGTGGATTACAAAACACAGAAGAGGACACCTAAGAATTCAGCCAGATTTTTGACAAAGGTGAGCAATTGATTTTGATGACCTTAAACTGACCAACTGAATGTCATATCAAGTGGTTCAACGAGCATATCTGAGGCTGTGATCTGGAAGTGCTCTGAAATTGGCGGAATTATTTGTACGCACCAAGGACTTGTAACTTTAACAACCGTATTTCCTTCAACATATTTGAATATGAAAGCTATTATTGCGACATACGAGTTGCGAGCGAACGTGATATCCGCTATCAAAACCAAAGCTAGCCTTACTTCTGCCTGTAAAAGGATACAGCGTTTTAGAGGAAATATAGGCTGCGGCTACTTATAATTTATCAGACCTTCGACCTCCTAATCTAATCTGAGTTCATTGTGGCAGAGGTATCTTCAAAATCTTGGCAGGACTTTTCCAACAGCCAACCGCATGACAGGCCAAATGAAAAATGAAAACGGACATTCATCCTGAACCCCTTTGAACATAATTCGTCGGTCATTGAAGCCGCCATCGTTCAGGTAAATTTTCATGCTGTGATTTCCCCGTGTACGGAGGTGTCTACATAAATATATGCCAAGTATTAATGTCCTCAAACTAAGATTGAACCTTTCTCTCCATCGCTTAATCAAAAGCCCAAGCAGCCTCAGTCATGTTGACGGAGCCGACAACCAACATATTGGTGTTGGGGGACATGGCCAGGGCAACAAGGAGTTGGTCAGTCCAGACTGAGTTGTTGTAGTAAGGGGTCTGGGAAAGGATGTAGTTGGTGGCGAAGCTGCCAGCTGCCCATCCGAGGTAGCCAAGGATGACTGTATTGAAAGTTTTAGGAAATGAAATATGTTGAAAATAAAGCCAATAAACCCACCATCAGCGTTTGCAGCCTGGTAGCCAATCTGCTGAGAGATGTAGCCAACACAAGAGACAACATCACCTCCACCAGTCTCGGTGTTGAGGGCTTGGCGGCCATTCTCACGCAACCAGGTGGAAAGAGGGTACCAGGCGTCAGCAATGTTGTTGGTGACACAGGCAGCATGAGTTCCGCTGATGAGAGAATATAGCGTGAACAGGATACTAGATACAAACAAATATCACTCACGAGTTGTCGTAGTCGAGGTATTTGTGAACATCCATGATCAAGTTAGTCTTGGTACCGTCGGGGTTAACGACCATGTTGAGAGCCTCTGCAGATCCACCAGAGACAAAGGTCTCGGCGGAAGTGTAGTTGTCACCGGGGAGAAGGATGATTTGGGTGGTGGCTCTGTGGGATATCAGTGCAATTGAGCCTCACAAGTTTCGTGATTACAGTCGATTGCCACATACCCTGCCTCACGGATAGCAGTAACGGCGTATTGCACCTAGAACGTGAAAGTGGTGAGAGGGGTCCTTAGAATTATATTGTTGCTTCCATGTGCTTACTGTTTCTGCCCACATAGGGATGCTCTAATAATTGTTGTTAATGAAGATTGACACGCGGAAGAAACCAAACGTACGGGCAAATCGTGGGGCTGAGTTCAGTGCAATTGAGTCAACTCTATCTGAATGTTGGAAATAAGGTGTGACAAACCTCGTTCATCCTGTGATAAACAAACAGGAGGATGTAAGCGGAAGGTAAAATGACGAGACAGCGCGACATACACTCCAAAGATGACATTTGGCTCGTCTTTCCAGTAAGAGGCAATGTTGTACCAGAGTGCAGCAAACACCTCATTAGTCGGTCCACCTTGACCGATGATCTGTAAAGCGAATCAGAGGGTCTCCATTTTGATCTATTACTAACGTACCTCTCCGTCGTACCGCGCGTAGTTGTGGATATCGATCTCACAATGAGCGCCAGTGCTCAAACATGCTGACACGAGCATGTTGTAGTTGGCGAACTGGGTCTCGTTGAGTACACTCGTAGACTGGTTGTAGGTGAGGTATTGCCAGCCAACGGGGAGACGGAAGACGTTGTAACCGTCATCCTTGACGAAGTGCTGCATCTCACCGAGACCGTCGGAACCTGGGAGTCACAGAGACTGAATTGGGATCATATGAAACTCCAAAATATTTCTTACCGCCCAACTGCAACAACGGAGGGTCGACCTGAGTGATATCGCAGGTTCCATCGGTACCACAGCCGAAGTCTACCTCAAACCATCAGAGACAATCCAAACGAAACCTGAAAACATCCATACCAAACCCAGCGATGTTGACACCAGCAAAAGTCAGCTGGGTTAAGTTTTGGGCGCGAACAGCGGCGGCTGCAGCAAGGAGGAAGGCGGAGAGCGTCTTGAGGGCCATTTTGTGCGAAAGAAGCAAGTTCCACTGGGAATTGTCGTTGCCTCGCCTAAGGCTTATATGTATGCTGCTCGCCTTCTAGTCAGCAGGGTAAAAATATGGCTTGTAAAGTAATTTACCTGCGAAGCCTTCACACAGATTTAAATGGGGCGCCATACCTCCCATCCTCAACCGAGGTCGCACCGACCGATGCGAACCGTAGCAGCACCAGTTGATTCAAGCATTATTGACAAGACACTGCGAGGTCAAATGGGTCATACTTGATTAAAGCACAAGGCTCGTATACTCGTTGTAGCAAGTGAATCTGCGCGTCTTTGCGCTGGGTGATGGGAATCCTTGGCACGCGTCCTGTAGAAGTTGTAATCATAGGAGAACACGTGAAAGGCGAATGAGCGGATGAACGTCGTATTATTGTCGGAGTTTATCAAACAAGTCTCCAACCCAGCATCTGTGTCGATGTGGTTTGAAAATGGGACCCGTGCGAGGAAGTCGAGATGATTATTCGATGGGGATTGGTGTCCCTTGGGTTAATGCTTCAGGAATGAAGTCTTCGACTCTTTTGATAGGGAATTCGGGGACTTGTCGCTCCATTGAATTTTATGTAACCAGGGATTTTTTTACTTGCCACATTATATATATAGTTTGTGTGTGTATGTATAGGTCAACTTGAAAGATCAGGAGCGTCATGAGGCC
Organism: Hygrophoropsis aurantiaca; assembly: GCA_021014935.1. Lineage (NCBI taxonomy): Eukaryota > Fungi > Basidiomycota > Agaricomycetes > Boletales > Hygrophoropsidaceae > Hygrophoropsis > Hygrophoropsis aurantiaca. Next base: position 46,276 of record MU267737.1, read on the forward strand.
AATCAAAAGTTTCCGATGGATTGGTGTTCCCACTGGGGCGGATCTCCTGCAGCACACCCGTATTTGACCCCGAATCACCATTTGTAGGCACACTCACACTAGTCCTTCCGAGTCGAGCATGCCCGAGACGCTATAGGTAGCTTCAAATTGTACATGTCGTTTGGGATTCCTGACGGTTTGAGTACCGGTCGTTCCGCTGTGACTGCCGTCCGGGGCTAATAGGCCTACGAAGTCAGTATATATTAGAGCTGCATATTGCAGATCAGAGTGCGCAACTTTAAAAAAGCCTCACTGTTACTAAGTAATAGGCTTGAAACCGCATCACTGGATGTAGCAAGTGCATTTCAGCGTCAACCCAAATACAATCGATATCTAGCGATATACTCGTAGTATGTGAAGATGGTTTGCTGAAGTATGTGGCCGCGAAGATATGTCTGCATTTCTGACGCGTGCATGGATCATGAAGGTAATAAAACACGCCGCCACACGAGTCGCGACAGGTCGCGACGATATTCAACCCAATTCAGAACGAGTACTCAAATTCAAAATTCATCGCCAGTCAAGCTCAAGTTGTTACAGTCGGTGCAAATACTTATGAATCACAAATGTCATGCCAATAATCCAACTGTATTCCTTTTCTACGAAATAAACAATTCATATATCTACTCGATATCCAGATAATAACGAAAACCCTATCACTTCAATTTAGACAACAAGGCCGTTGACACTAGGCGCCATGCAAGCGGAGACCAGAATTTGATCGGTCCAGGTGGTGCCGTTCTCAGTGGGGGTCTCGCTAAGAACGTAGTCAGTGGCAAAGTTACCAGCTGCCCATCCGACGTATCCGAGGATAACTGGGACAGAATCAGATCATGCCCGGCAGCAAGAGAAGCGATAGACTTACCATCGGAGTTTGCAGCCTGGTAGGCGATCTGCTCGCACATGTAGGTTTCGCAAGAAGCGACGTCGCCTCCTCCTGTTTCCGTGTTCAATGCTTGGCGGCCATTGCAACGCAGCCATTGGGAAAGGGGTTCCCAGGCATCATCGATGTTGTTGGTAACACACTCAGCGTTGGTGCCACTGCATTATTATGTGAGCAAGGATAGAGTTGAGTAGGAATTGGCTACAAACGAGTTGTCAGAGTCGAGATACTTGTGGACATCCATGATAAGACCGGTGATGCTGCCGTCGGGGTTGGTGACCATGGCGAGAGCAGCAGCAGAACCGCCGGAGACGAAAGTCTCGGCCGAGGTGTAGTTATCACCAGGGAGAAGGATGAGCTGGGTAGTTGCTCTGTGAATTCGGGATTAGAAATTGCTCTACACCAACTAACTGAGATTTCTTACCCTGCCTCACGAATGGCAGTCACAGCAGCTTGGACGGTTTCTGCCCAGAGGGTGATCTGTAGGACGAAGCTTGTCAAATAAAATTCATTGCCCTGTATAACGAACTCACGTTGGGCAAGTCGTGAGGTTCGTTCATGCTGCAATTCCCGCGATGTCAGTCTGGTAGCAAGAGAATGCACCTCATTACTCACACTCCAAAGACAATCTTGGTGTCAGCTGCGTAGTAAGTTGCCAAAGAGCTCCAGAGCGACGCGAAGACTTCGTTGGAGGGTCCACCTTGACCAATGATCTGTAGATACACATTTTAATGCATTTCGATGCAATATAGCAAATAATAAGCCGCACGTCTCCGTCCCAACGCGCGTAGTTGTGAATGTCGATGATGCAGCTCGCGCCAGTTGCCAAGCATGCCTGAACAAGAGTGTCGTACTCGACGAAGTTAGTCTGGTTGAGAGTACCAGTAATGACGTTGTTAGTCAGGAATTGCCAGCTGACGGGGAGACGGAAGATGTTGTAGCTGTCGTCGTTGACAAAGTGGGTCATTTGACCAATACCGTCAGCGCCATAGTACTCCAATAAGGGAGGGTAGGCTGAGGAAGCGGTGTCGTCACCACTGGTATCCATACCGAAGTCTGTGATACATGACATTTAGACAACTGGAGTCTGGTCGGCATATGGTTCAAAACTGACCGAAACCAGCGATGTTAACGCCAGCGTAAGTGAGCTTGCCAGCCGATGCGGGGGGTGTTACTCCACATGTGCTCGTTGGCGTCGCTGCAGCGGTAGTCGTGGTGCTGGCGGCGGCGGCGGCAGGAATGCACTGCGAGTAATCTAGAAGCGAAGGGATTAAAGAAGGTTGTGGACCGATTAAGCTTTAACGTACAGTCGTTTTCCACGCTGCAGACTGCACCGGAGACGCAAGTTGTGGCGCCGGTCCATCCCTGCAAAACATTTCATGCGACGAACACTACAGGTGCAAAATTTCCATACCTCACCGCCACCTAACGAGAATAGCGTTAGTGGAGCATCACAGAAGTGGTCGGACTAACTTACATTGTGCGTAAAGAGCGGCCTGGCCGCGAGCGGACAAGGCAGAGAAACCCAAGAATCCGAGTGCGTAAACGGTCTTCATTGCGTCGCTGTCAGGAGAATTTCGACAATGAATTGATGTCTTCCTTGGCTGGCTTTTATACTTCCCCGCCGACCTGATCTTGTAAAAAAATTTCAATAACTCCTAACCCAGATCTGTAGTACCACGTCGTACAGAAGACAGCGGACGCTTCGATTTGGCAGCCATCCGAAGGTTCGCCGAACCTGATAGTATTCTTTCACCTATTTTCGTGAACCGCATCATCGACAATCCGCTCGTGATGTCACGGTCAGAGTCAGTACACCTGAGAAGACACTAGAGATGTGGTCACGACGAACGGACCATTGTCGCGTCATCCTCGGGTGCATAGCATAACATCAAACTGTGCAAAGGATTTGGCCAACGATTTGAAGCGTGAGTGCGATTTTGCTAAGAATACATGCGAAATAATTGTTGGCGGCATGGGTGCTGTTGTTCGTACTAGTAGCGAGCGTTATCATTCAAGATATGGTACGTGGCGACCAATAAGTCCAGTTGACTTCCAAATGCCCGGTGGCCGTAGAAGCGCTACTGTATCGAAAGTGAGTATTTCAGCACGGTGACTCGGACGCAGAATGTGAATCAGCCTTGAATTTGTGAAGTGTGCCATTCGTTTGAAGGCCTTAGAGGTGCATTTTCACATAAAGAATCTACCAGTGCCATGGGAGAAATTTTGGAAGCTACTGGGATCCAAGAGATTCTCGCAAGTATAGTGGTATGTACCACGATGATGATCGTTTTCCGAATCCGAGTCGAAGCAGCCGAAGCAGAAACTTTAGCACAGCCACGGTTCAGGAACCCAACTGATAACCGTAACAGGCCGTCACCTAAATCAACTTGAAGTTTCTCCACAATCCGCAAATTGTATGATCAGTCAAATCGGTTTGGAAAGTAAACTGCTGACATCTAGGTTCGCCAACATCCAGACTATCGAGATGCATTGGAATTTTACCATTGTCACTGGCAGAATCCTTCAAGTTCCGAAAAGTGCCTGAGGTCACTTGTCTCCCATGAGCGCCTTGTTCAACTCATTCTTCTCATGCGTGCCTCATCAGTATGCATCAGTTTCCGAGGGCTTCCTTGTCGGCCAGCATGAAGCACAATGAGCTCGAGACATCCGCCTATTCGTCACTCATCAAATCAATTGTCGGATTTTCCATGCTCATAGTGCTCTCGGACTTCGGGCATAGAAGTCCTTTCGGCGACTACCCTTTCACTCAGGATTCTCGAGACGTCACCCTCCCCCAGCCTTGAGGAGAAATCCGTGGTTCTACCGCGATGCTGTTGTTTCTAGGTGCGAAATCCCAATCCCTGCACGAGATCCCCGGCACCGTGTGCAGTATTTTACTTATAACGAGTCTCAATCTCATCGATCCATCCTGTACCGGATCATAGTCCTTCTGGGTTTTTGTCCCCGATTAGATTCCTGGCCATGTGGATCCATGCTACACGGCTTCGTTAGGCAATAAAAAAGCGGATGCTTAAGGTACTGGGAATTTGACTTCCCCGCATCAGATGCATCGCAGTAGACACATCACCGAGAAATTGTCTTCGCTGAGAAAATTCATTCCCAACGGCCCGGTGGAAGATTCAAGAATCTCAAAGTGTCTGTCATCCTATTGACAAATCCTTGTTCAGGCCTGATATAAAGGAAGCTCGCGACCTATCCATGACAGAACATTTTACATCTGTGTCATTTTGCTTCAATACCTCTGGATAACTATAGGAAAATCTTTGAAAGGGCGTTATACGCGATAAAACTGGTGGTCAGAAAGCTACATATGCGTGTTAATAGATGCTATTGATTTCCGTAGAATCATATAAGTAAGCTCAGTTATCTCTGCTATGAAATCCACCAAGTCAGAAAACACATTGATCTTAAATTGATCTATCATTCGCTCGAATCATCTTTATATATTATAATAGTAGTCTAGGCACAATAACAAGGGAACTATACCAAAAAATGCTCGATGGACAATGATTATAGCTATACCAGCGCCGCAGGAGGCCATTCTCCAGCCTTCACTCTTTCCATCCATATCCGTTGTTGGGCCCTTTTCGCATTCAGTTTGGTGCTACTCACGTCTGGCTCATCCTTGGTTGGGGAGATCCGCCACAGGAAGTCTTCAGTGTGAGACACGTAGAAAAGCCGATATGTCCTGACACACACTCGTATCTCCAGTGATCCCCGAGCGAGTAATTCCGGCGTATCCAGCGAGCTATTTGCAGGTAGATTTCTGTGCGACAAGGTTGGGCTTAGACTAACTCGGGTATGTAAGGGAAAATACATACTTTCGCAAGAATGGACGCTTCACGCGAGCGGAAGGTGTGCCATGCGTTGGGTCATCCTGATGACGGTTTGTGAGCGGACGAACACAACGATTGATCAAACATACCGAAACGAACGAATCGACATATGATTGCCAGCGTTCAGCTAGAGCTTCTGAATCATCGATACTTGAATCATCCTTCCCAAGGAGCTGGACTGTCATAGTTTTGGAATGTTGAAGCTGAAGTGGAAACATGTTAGCACCCCATATCCTTCCCGCACTTTCTGCACCCACCCAGTCAATGCGGAAAATGTTTTCATCTGGACCCATGACGTTTTCCACAAACCGGCGACTGTTTAATTGATCTTGAGTGGTGGGTGATCCAAGTGCCCGGTCGCGCTTCAGCAGTTCGAAAAGTTCCTGGCTTCGAGGATCCGCAAGAGCGAGTTGCACCTGCATATCATCAATACAGCACCAGCGGTGAATGTCAGATTGAAAGTACCTGTTTGATCAACGCTCCAATAACCTTATCGATCGTAAAGAGTCGATAGGCCTCCTAGCGCCCATATTTCGTCAGTTGACAGACAATAAGCTCTCTTACTTTATCAGACAAACCTTCACACCAAACATATACCGCATCTGCTCTTCGAAAACATTCTGGTCTATTTCATTATCGAACAATCTTTCGCAGGATTCGAGCATCAAGTCATAGAAATGTTCTGCGTTCGCAGAACGATCATCCATTTGGGCAAGATTAGGCATTGAGGGCAATCCAAGGATGTTTGCAAGAGGACTCGGCTTATGCGGGTTCGAAGCATCAGAAGCAATCTTGACTGTGAGGGCCTTGAAGAAGTGAAGTCGAGAATACAATACCTGCGCCCACAGATGATTAGTATCATGTTATGTAACGCAGTAAACGTTAATCATACCTCCAACAAGCGTAAAAGGACATAAAACACAGTGTTCCCAAAGAATACATTCTTTCGAGCTGGAAGCTTTTGCGAATTGGACGACTCGCCGCCGCCGCCAGCTTTGCTTTCTTCCGCGCCGTCGACTTGCATGGTGTCGGGGATAGCGGGTGAAGCATGCCTCGAAGCGGAGGGCGAAGCCACTTCTTGAGCTCGGGTTTTCCTAATTGTCGACTTGGCCTGCTCGCTCTTCAACAGCTTCTTCCTCAAATCTCCACCAGAAGACACGCCACCGCCTTTCCTGTGGCTCCTGCTGCCAGCCTTCGAGCTACTTCCGCTGGCAACACTGGACATCTCGACATCATCTATGGCACTGCTGACGTCGTCATTCATCTCGCCATCACCACCCACATTCTCCTGTACGACGACAAATGCGCGATTGAAGACTTCGACGTCGATCATGAAGAACAATGGGACAAATGTACGCAGGAATCCTTCAATCCTCTTCCGCTCCGCGACATTGATCTGCCCCTGCGTGCGGTCGAGAAGCGATAACGACATCTTGACAACATCCTGCAACACAGTGACATCCTCCACTCCAAAAGCCAGCTGTTGCCTTGGCCGCGTACGCGCAAACAGCGGGTCGATAAGACACGCCCTCTTGTTCATTTGCTCGTCCCGTGCAGCTTCGATCTGGTTCACAAACGCTTTCGCTGTGATTGATTTCTTATCCGCAGTCTTGAACGATATTCCTTGATGATCGAGGCTCTTCTGGTAGTTACGCGCATCTACCTCTCTCCACACCTTGTTCCACTCCCTCTGTGCGCGTTTCCATTCCTCCTCCTTCTGCTTCAAGCGCATGAGGACGACGGGTATGGCCAGTGCTGGCGAATCTTGCATGGCTTGAAGCACTTCGAGGCCTGCTTCACGCCCGTATATCTTCTTCACCACGCGCTGGTGGATGCTCTTCCCCGATCCACCGAGGTTCGGCTTGAGCTTAAAGTTCCCACGCTCTTCCGGAGAGAGCTGCGCAATCTTGCTATTGATGGGCTCGAGCATGCTGATGGTGCGGACGATGGCCTCGATGTGGAAGTCGTACTCGTGCCGCTCTTCTTCACTCCGATGTAGTGCTTCTTCGTAGATATTCTTCTTGTGTGCGACGAAACCTGAGTCCTCGCTGGACCAGGTTGGATGTGAGACCCATTCATCATTGAGTACTGAGCGGCACATCTCGTCTCTGCCTGAGCATGTCACATTGGCTTCCTAAAATGCAAAAGAGCAGTCAGATCAGCACGCTGAAGAAACCTCGCTAAACGCACACTGGCAGGCATCTTCCGATAGCTCCCCACCTGCAGCCTTGAGTGTATCTTCCCAGGTCTAACAGGGGCAGGACCTCCCTGTATCCGGCTCCATGCTTGCTGTTCCTCCAATAACCATCTCTCTCGTTCTCTTTTCTCATCCCATCCAAGTATCTCCCTAAACTGCCTCATCAATTCCCCGTCACCGAGGAAATTGCGACTCTCTCGGACAAGTCGCGCGGTATCTATGAATTCTTGGGTAAAAAGATTGACGAGTTTGAGGAACTCGTTGAAAGTTTCCCGGTTGTTCAGCGCGCGTTTGACGCGATCGAAGAAGTGGGTATCATCAGACAACGGAGCTGGGTGAGGAGCAGAGGGGTGGTGTGGGTGAAGGTGGGGATGAGCGGAGCGTCGACCAGGTGAAGGGGGTGGAACGAAAGGAGGTGGCGCAATATCAGCGGGTGGGGCGCCGTTAGCTTGAGGCTGTTTTCCGGCCTGTAAATTCTTGAATTGTTGATCACGATCCCGATCACCAATAAAGCTCATACCTTGTGCGTAGAAGGTCCTGCTCTTGCCGCGCTGTCTCTTTCTCGCTCCTTGTCCCTTTGAACTTCTCGTTCTGTTGCCTTCCGTTTCCGTTTCTGTGGAACTGCAGCGACAGCATCTAAAGCCGATGATGGCTCGGGTTTCCGGCGGCTTCCTCGCCCATCAAGAGGCGTGTTCGGCCGGGTTCGTCTGGTAGGGGCAACGTAACTCTCTTCTGCTTCGTCGAAGAGCGCTTGACTTTTCTCAGGCATGAAAATCCTAAAATCGGAGCGCAAATCTGGATCATGCTTGAAAAGGCGAGCAATTTCTGCTGATACTTCTCTCTGTATGATATCAACAAAGGGCGCGTATACAGTACATATTTTATGCGACCCATTGATCAGCTTGCTATTGGATTAATGATGAGCAAGGCATCACCCACCTCGTCGATGGCATCGGATCGCTGATGATAACGCCCTAAGATCTCTAAGAACTGCCGATAGGTCGCTTCGTCGCAGCGCTGCTTGATTTTCTGCACATATTGCACAGCTGGTTCTATGGCTGCGCCGTCAAGTCCGAGCCCGTACATGCTAGGGTCCGGGGATCCATTCCGAGACGGGAGATTACTCTGAGGATGCGCATACTCAGCACCAGCAGCTACATCCAGAACACGTGACCCCGATCCTGTGGCAAAAGTAGACGCTGGATCTTTGGGTGTGTTACCCTGCAGACTAGGAAAAGTTGACCACATGATGCCGGCTTTCCCTGGTCCCTCGCTTGACTGGAGCATCGTCCCCGTCGGTGTCGTCACAGTAATATATGTCGAGTCACGTGGGTCGGACGAGCACTCGATGCGGTATCCAACAGGGAGGAATGTGTTGAAGCCTTGAATTAAGGAAGGGTGCCCGTTGAAGAGATAAGAGACACGTTTGATGACACCAGGGGTGTCGATCCTGTTAGACAACAAGTCAGTTTATTTCGACAAAAGATGAGGAATCAAAGTGGCGGATCATGAAGCAAGAAGACTGAAAGAAATTAAAAGAGCGATCACGTACAGCTGACTCTTGAAGTCTTTCATGATATCAAGAAAATGGTTATAGACCTCAGGCTGGTCTTGAAACTGCATTTTCACGGCATCTAGATAGCTTAGCGCGTCGGTCACATTGAGTGGCCTGTCCATTGCTGAATTTGGCCCGTGTGCTTGAGCTTCGGGTTGTGCTTGAGCCTGGGCCTGCGCTCGGGCTTCAGCCTGTGCATGAGCCTCTATGTACGAGACCGGTGGTAGCCGTGGAGGTGGTGATACCTGCATTGAAGATGGCAAGTGCTGCATGTTCGTATCCTCGTCTCGATTCACTTCTGAGCCTGGTAAGTCCCGGTTCGTCGATGCAGCAGAGAAGATCAGTTGTGGTGTGTCTTGGCCGGCTGAAGTTGGCGCCTCGTGTTCTTGCTTTTCTTCAATTGATTGCACAATTGTGTTGTCTACAACTGTGGAAGGATTGAGAGGAGACGTACGCCCTTGTTCCTTTGTAGTTTGCAGAGAAGAAGAATCAATCGAATCCGACGGGGCTGGACCGGCGGCAGTGGAACTGGTAATGTTTGCGTTTGCACTGATAATGGAGTTCGGATCCCCGGGTTCCTTGGGCACGGCTGTTGGTTCAGGATTAGATACGTCTTCGTCTTTTATGACGTTTTCCGGAATTTGCTCTTCTCCTTCATTTCTGGCATTATCTTCCTTCATGACCACGTCTGGGGCACTGACAGAGGTTTGTCGGGGCTGGTCGATGTCCATCCTATAGGAACAACAATATGGTACAGGGACAACACAAACTTCGATCACATCAAAACTAAACTATTGGTTCCGTTTGTGGGATAAGAAAATGTGTCTACCACATGTTAAGAATCTAAAAAGCGCCCCATTCTTCGTCGGGCATATGGTGTAGCTGGTTATCACGCCCGCTTAGCATTATGTAAGCTGAGTGCGGGCGGTCTCCGGTTCGAGTCCGGATTTGTCCATCTTTTTTTGGCGCTACATATGGCCCATTAT
>MU267738.1:0-55743 GCA_021014935.1 Hygrophoropsis aurantiaca
TGAGCGGGAGATGCGGATGTCGAACATGGGTGCAGAGCGGCGGGCGAAACAACTCGCCAAAGAGCAACACCGAGATATCTCAGAAAAGATCGCGCTGGGTGTCGCGAAGCCAACGGCGTCGAAAGAGTCGATGGTGGATTCACGACTGTTCAATCAGGAATCACTGAGTGGGACATTTGCCGACGACGATGCTTACAACCTGTACGACCGTCCTCTTTTCCATGGTTCGACTGCGGCGGCGGCGATCTACAAGGCGCGTGGAAACATTGCAGAAGGGAATGATGAGTCATTCGGTGGTGGGACGGAGGAAGGCATTGGGAAAGCATTGGATAACGACCGGTTTGGGCTTGGCCAGGCGCGTGTTGGATTTGAGGGCGCCAGCGAACAGGAGGTACGTGAGGGACCTGTGCAATTCGAGAAGGACTCGGGCGATGTTTTCGGGTTGGACCAATTTTTGAGCGAGGCAAAGACCGGCAAGAAGCGAGGTCTGGACACGGAGGTGTAAGTCTGTCGTCATTCATGAAGTGGAGCATGCACTGATAACTCGGTATCTCAACGTCTTTACATTAACAGTGGTAGTTCACGTAAACGCCAGCAGCTGGAGAAGGCTTCTGAGCTGTGATCTTTCTCATCGTTGTATTGATTGTGTCGTGTGGTCTGCTATCTTTATGCATGTGTATCCTAGCATTGTGCTATTCTACAAATTTCCTAGCATTGGAGGGTCGTGTGGCGACCCACTTTTGGAGTGACAGGCGCTGATGGGTTTGTTGATTTTGGTTGCAAAGGTTTGACTTGACCTCGTGAGTCTGTGCCTTGTATTATTGGTTTGGCTTGTTGTCGTGCAACCGAATTCCCCCGCTCGTTTTTGTCCCATACACCCACCATCTTCTCTTCTTTCCTTGGGTTCATTCGTCGTGCTGCGCATTGTCGCAAAAGGACCTCACAGAGGATCCAACACCCACATTCTTTGAATTCTACACAGGCTGCTCAGCTATCACCACCAAGAGCACAGGCTCTTGCCAAAAAACCACTGCGACTTTGTTTCAGATAAATTATTCCTACTATGCATTCTCAGCTACGACGCCTACCTGCTGAGCGGGCACGTCACGCCAAACGGCTAGGCCATGTTAACCCCATATATGCGGCGGAAAAGCTCCCAGATCCTCCGAGGACAACAAGTTCTACAGCTGCAAAGACATCGACGACGGCTTTAAAAACAACAGCGTCTGTTTCCGGCCAAACTACCTCTTCCACGGCTGTTTCTAGTACAGTATCTACCACTTCTTCCGCCTCAACCACTTCTACCACCGCAACTTCCTCTACTCCGTTGATCAGCTCCCCGAATCTTCAACCGAGTGTGCCACCATCCACTTCTGTCTATGTGGTCCATGCATCGCCCTCTAACAACCCCAATAGCGATGCCGCTAGCGCGAGCGGCGGCAGCAAAGGTCTGTCTGGAGGTGCAATCGGTGCAATCGTGGCACTTTCTTCTATCGTAGGAGCGGCACTTCTGGTCTTTTTCATTCGCAAGACCTATCTACGCAGACGCCAGAACCGCCGAGTCTCGTGGAATAACGTCAATTTATTCACTCCGCCGGCTTCGTCGACACCTAATTTCTCCGATCTCATGGAGAAACCCGTCGGACGTTCGCCCAGTGCCCCAATGATGCGCAACGCCCCTCCCACTCCAATGTCGCCATTTGACGCTCATGGACAATCCGTTTATCCAGCTCCAGCTCCGCAGATGCAGCAAAGGCCGCCCCAGAGCCCTTATACGGCCTTCCCTCCTCCTCCCCCCGCCTCATACAATAACCCGGTCAATCGCGCATATTCACCTCATCCGCCCACGCTGTCCCCCGCAAGTGCAAATGCCAATGCCGTCGTGGGTTTGGCTCGTGTCGCCGCAGGTGCACCTACTGGTGGCCCAACCCCTCCTCCCGCACCTGCTCCCACCCGTGCAGCCAACGATGCCATCGTGAAATGCACTTTCATCCCGACGCTTCCTGATGAATTGTCCATTACAACGGGCGAGCGGGTTCATTTGCTTGCCCAATATGATGATGGGTGGGCCTTGTGTGCAAATGGACGAGGCGAGCAGGGTATGGTTCCGCAAGAGTGCCTCGAGCGCCAAGCGCAAGACCACCACATGTACCAAGAACAGGCAGATTGGAGGAACATGAGGCGGGCTAGCAGCCTTAATCCCGACGGTCGTCAATTCTAAGTTGCGAGTACCAGGTATGTATGCTCACAAATATCACTGTAGAGATCTATATTGAGTTTAGCACCGTCAGTTTCATGCGGAGATATCAGAACGACCTGTAACGTCGGAAACATTATTTATCATGATACCCTCCATCTTACAATGCTACCCCCACAATTTTCGAGATTTGACTTTTATATCGATTCGGACGTCGTTGGTGTTGTTACTAGTGTTAGCCTTGAGTGTTGTGAATAGGGCTTGTTGTCGTTGGGCACTATGGGTATTCTTGGAGTGCCGGTGTTGGGCATGTACTTTGTATTGAACTAGTAGAGTTAACGTTAAGAATTAGCGACCTTTCAAAGATTCTTTGTACAGTTCGAGGAGTGCCCGCGTATTGCGTATTCAACGGTGTGTTCATTACAACATTGCGACAGAATCAATCAAGCCATCCTGTAAATAAGTATGTAGTGGACGCGTGATGTGGGGAATCCGGAAAGCTACGTATGAGAATTTCCTTGGGGCTCTTGCCTCAATTGTGTAGTATAGGGACCTTTGGAGGGCCAACGCCCCAGGTCCCTCCGTATCCCCAAGTCTTTGCGAGTTGATAACTCACCACACTAAACCGTACTGCGACAACACTTTCGTTCACCACCCATCCCGTAGATTATGAGTTGCTGAGATATGCCCCAAGGCTGAAGCTGCGGAAGATTTTATTTCAGACCCTCGCGTTGTGTCATGCGGATGGTTGATATGTCTGGCAGTAAAATGGTGCCGTAGGGATCGGCTATTCTTCCTTTGCACCTCGTTTGTCTTGCATTCAAGCTATACCGGTTCATTATTAGTGAAAAGCAACAACTGGTGGGACAAATTGCTGACACTGCGAGTGCAGAGTTGACATGAGCTGGAATGAAGAACGCAATATCAATTTTTGCGATGTTCACCTTTCGCAAACATCTGAATAAAATGCACTGACATTTCACCATGACAAAGCCGATCCCCACCACATACCAGTTATGTTTTGGCAAGGCTACCTTTTGAAAGACAAAGCATCTTGCATCAATGATTTAGTGCACAAAGCAGGGTTCAAGACCTACTAGAGCTACCGTGACAAGACCAATAGCGCTGCCGGAGATTCTGGGATGAGGTTTATCCAACGAATTGAATCAATGTCCAACATACCAAGTGAAGAACCCCATATTGATGGATACAATTAATAGATGTCTGATTCTGGTTTCCGTTCTGCAATGATCGCAATGAGTCAAAGACAAATACACGTCGGATGAAGTAAGTTACCTTCTTATCCCAAATCGCCCCGGACGAAGATAGAAATATACAGAGGTTGAGATCATTATATCCGCCGCGACGCTTGTGACCGGCACAACGACTAGGATCTTGATGGAGGTCAGCGGTAGAATGGGATTTCATTTACTCCTCATACCGGCTGGCCGGTTGTGAAAGGCATATGGATTGCGCTAGCCCCTTGTCAGTATCGTACAATGTGTCAGAGAGTGTAACTTACTACATAAATATCCATGCTGGTGTGAAGAGGTTGCACTTAAAATTATATGTTCCCATGCATCAACAGGAAGATTCGTACCTGTCCCAATCACTAAAAGTACATCAGAAAATTGTGAGTCTTAGTATCTCCAAACTTGCCTAGTTGCACAGCAGCCACGAGAAACTGGTGGAGAGCATACTAGGTTTAAGATCGGGAGATAATAAATAGCATGTAACTCACTATTGTGCCGGTAAGGATTTTATTCTTGCCGCTAACTAGGATGCCACCATCACCAAGTTGCCCCCTAAACTACAAAATAAACTCACTTATCCAGATACGCTGGCCATAGAAGCTTGGTTGTATAGAATATAAACGTCAATTACGCTGTGGCACATGGGGTACATTGTTACCCCACCTTTGCACAACGAACGGAACGAAAAACTGGGAGATACAATAAACATCATGGTGGACAGATATAGCGTGTTGAAAATGCGTACACTTAAGAAAAGGGATGACTGAGATATCGGATGATTTAATGATATACATCGATCCAGTGGAGTACGATACACTCACGACTATCTGCCTATGACGAAATCAATTCGCACATACCGAGGTGCTTAACCCTAGGAATGCTCACCAGGTCGAATTTTGAATGCAAACGAAGAAATTATTATGGCGACAAGGCACGAAGATGGACCACTGCGATGCGACTGTACAGTAGACATGTAAGGTATTCATGATCCTAGGTGCCAATCGATGCATGAGCTGGTGATTCAGTGGGAACCCAAACCGACTGGAACATCGCATACATTAAGAATGCAACCTATATTGACAGGTTCAGTCGAAAATCTCAGCGAATCTGCAGTTTAAGCTCACCAAATACTTCGCGCGTCTCTTATCGCTTGAAAAGTTGCGATAGTAGTGAAAACACTGCCCCACGCTGATCCCATACATTCTGATAGAAGATAAGTCAATTCCATGCGACCCGTGCAGAACACGAATGGATACCCCAAAGAAACCGTGAGTCCTGTAAAACATACATGAATTCTGAAGGGGAAGCTGTAAACTGCATTGAGAATTGAATGGACTCACCGACAAAGTCCGGAAATAGAAGATGCGTCGAGGAAGGAGGAAAGTCCATCCCTGTCATGTTTGAAGCAAAGCTTTACAGCCAGTCACTGAGTACTGAGGCGCGAAGTTTGCCTACGAAAAGAAAGTTGATATGTATCATCATGATTTGTATCATTCACACGATTGTTAGGCTTTCGAAAGAGTCCGCAACACGCTATATCGGCTAGGGTCGAAGAGGTCGGATACGAGGTACAGCATGCCAGATCGCCGACTTTGGTATGCCTTGATGGGGTCGCTATTTCAACGACTATGTATTATGACAAGGTCGATGGCTTGGAGTAATGCATTGATGGACGATTACTGCAGTGAATACAACTAAATAAGATTCAGCTCAGCGCTCAGGGCCCGTGATGTCGCATGGTTGAAGATGAGGATAATCTTTTCTGTGCTCAGCTTTCAATCATGATGAAATATAAGCTACACCGGCAGTAACATAGTGGATGCATTTACCTAGTTTCTTCTCATATTCGCGACCTTGCATATTGAACGTTGTACATCAAACGTCGGAAACACTGTTTATCATGATACCCTCGATCTTATAATATCTGCTACCCCCACGTTAATGTTGTTGATGTTGCTATTAGTGTTAACCCCGAGCGTTGTGAATAGGGCTGCATGTTGTTGTTGGGCATATGATCTTGGGGTGTTGGTGTTGAGGGTTTACGTTAAGAATTAGTGACTATTCAACATTGCGACTTGAAAATCAATCGAGCCATTACTATAAAAGTATTTAGTGGACGCGCGATGTGGGGATCCAGAAAGCTACATATGAAACTTTTCTAGCTCTTCTGTGTATAGTATAGGGAAGTTCGGAGGGCCGTCAGATCTCAGGCGTCTCAGAAGTTCCGGGGCAGCAGACCTTCCCTCCATATAATATCCCATTTCTCGTGAGTTGACAGCTCACGCCGCACTACACCACACTGCGGCAACGTGACCCGCTGAATAAAGACTAAGGGACATGTGCCCCAATACTGGTAAGTACCCCGAAACCGCAGGTCAGATACCGGAGAACTTCATTTAAGCCCCTCGGTTGGTGTAACGCAGATGGTAGATATGTCTGGCAGCAGAATGGCGCTATAGGAATCGGGTATTCTTCCTTTGCGCCTCGTTCGTCTTGCATTCAATCTGTGTCAGTTGATTGTCAGTGAACAGCACGCTGCAGAGATCGTTTACGGACACTGCGAGTGCAGAGTTGACATGGGCTGTAACAAATGCAGGATTGAGTTGGTGGTTTTAGCCTTCATAAACACTGAAATATAATGTACTGACATTTCACCAGGATTGCGCCGATTCCTGCCACACCAAAGGTTGATTTTGGTACGACAACCTTTTCAAAAGCAAAACCGGCTTGCATCAGTGATTTGGCGCGCGAAACAGGGTTCAAGATGTACTAGGGCTACCGTGACAAGACCAACAGCGCTGTCGTCGACGGTTTTGGGTTGAGACTGATCCAATGAGTCGAATATGGGCTCTACATACCAAGTGAAGAACCCCATGTTGATGGATACAACTGCTAGATGTCTGATTCTGGTTTCTGTTCTGCAGTGATCGCAATGAGTCGAAGACGGATGCTTGTATTCTTCCGCAGGATGAAGTAATTTACCTTCTGATCCCAAATCGTCCTGGACGGAGGTAAAAATAAACAGAACCAGATATCATCATATCCGCCGCGACGCTTGTGACCGGCACAATGACTAGGACCTTGATGGAGGTCAGCGGTAGAACGGGATTTTAATCGTTCCCCATACCGGTTCGCTGGTTGCGACGGGATTACCGGCCGAGCTAACCCCTTGTTAGTAAATTGCAATGTGTAAGAGCACGTAACTTACTATAGAACCATTATTGCTGATGTGGAGAAATATCACTTGAAATTTATTTAATGAACCCACAAATTAAGAGAAAGACTCGAACCTGACCCAATCACTGAGGGTACATCAGAAGAATGTGTGAGTCTGAGTATCTCCAAACTTGCCTAATTGCGCAGCAGCCATGAAAAACTACGGAGAATCGTGACGTCAATTTTAGGATAGGAACCTGATAAGTAGCATAGCCCACTATTGCGCCGACAAGTATCTTGTTCTTGCCGCTAACTGTGAAGGCTATCAATAAACTGTCCACTAAACTACAATGCAAAACTCACTTATCCAGATGCGCTGGCCGTAAAAGCTTGTATAGAATATGAACATCAATTACGCTGCGGTACATAGACTGCATTGCCACTCAACCTTTGCACAATGAATGGAACAAAGAACTGGGGCATACAATGAGTCTCATGTATGGACAGATCCAGCAAACAAAAAATACGTACGCTTAAGAAAAGGGATGACTGACATATCGAACGTGTGAATGATATGCAATCAACCCAAGAGTGTGTGATACACTCACGACCATCTGCCTAAGATGAGATTAATTCGCACATATCGGTGCATAACCCTATGAATATTCACCAAGTCGATGTCTGAAGGCAAGCAAAGATATTATTATGGCGACAAGGCACGAGGATAAACCATTCGTATGCGACAGAACAGTAAACATGAAACGTATTCATGATCCTATGTGTCGATCAATACATGAGTGGATTTAGTACCAATTCCGCGTTTGGAAGATCGCGTACATTAGGAATGCAACCTAAATGGGCAGGTTCAGTCAAAAATCCCAACCAGACTATAGTTTGGGCTCACCAAATGCTTGACGCGTCTCTTATCGCTTGAAAAGTTGCGATAGTAGTGAAAACACTGCCCCACGCTGATCCCATACATTCTGATAGAAGATAAGTCAATTCCATGCGACCCGTGCAGAACACGAATGGCTACCCCAAAGAAACCATGAGTCCTGTAAAACATACATGAATTCTGGAGGGAAGCTGTAAACTGCATGAGAATTGGATGGACTCACCGACAAAGTCTGGGATTAGAAGATGCATCAAGGGTGGAGGAAAGTCCATACTTGTCCTGCTCGAAGCAAAGCTTTACAACTAGTGATGCGAGGTGTGTCTGTTAAAGCAACTTGGTATGTACCGTGAGTGGTGCATGGGCCGCATATTGATATGCATCATTCGCACGATTGTTAGGACTTCGAAAGATTCCGCCAAGATTCCACACGGCGCTGTGCTGGCGAGGGTCGGATAATCGGCGACTACGTATACGGCATGCCGGAACGTTGGCCTTGGGCGGGGCCGCGTCTTCGAATCCATTAGTAGTGAAGAAGGGTTGACTATAAAACTTGGTGTAAAGAGTGATAAGCAGTGTCACATCTTCACGAATAATAGAAACTGACGTCGTGTGAAAGATATTATCTTCAATATGCATTCCTCCGTCTGCTCAGGTTAACGCGGTTTCAACCATGTGAATTATAAGCAAGCAACAGCATGGTGCATTTACCTAGGTTTTTCTCATATTCTCAACCTTGCCTATCGAGCGACGAATCGGGTTTGTAGAGCGCGCGGCAATATGATAAAACGACTGTCTACGATAGCATCGGGAGGTGTCGAAAGCAAAATCTGGTGGCGAGTCGATCGAAACATGAAAAATCAAATATGCTCAGAGCTGATTGGATAGAAGATGGCAAATGCCGCAGCTGGTGTCCGGTTGACCAATGATTCTATGTACCTCAGTACCATCACCTCAAATATCGCCTCTGGCGCACACGAACAAAGCCCTGTCCTTGCAAGCTTCCATCGTGTCAGATATCCTCGCGCGTTCGCTCTTCTAGCTGTATCGTTCGCGAAGTTCTATGTCGGGGTCCATTGGATATTTCGGGTAGTTCAATGGTTGGCATATTTGGTAGTTGAATAGTGCTATATGGTGCTGGTGCCTTGCCTTCACGAGTAGGTTTTCTTGCGTTCAGTCTAGAAGCATAGATCAACTGCGAGTCAAACCACTGCAAATGGGCCAAACGTGCACTCACACTGCCAACACGGAATTGATATGAGCTGATTGAGGGAAATAAGTTTAGGTACGGCATGGGTAGAACATCGCAATAATGACCAACATTTTACGATGATCATGGCAGCAGCTGAAACACCAAAACCCAACTGCGGTTTTCCAACCTATTTAATGACGTCAGCGACTTTCTAAACTGCTCACAGAACTCGCAGACGCACAAAGATAACTGACATTATACCTACCGCGCTGGTAGTGGTTCAAAAACACATCAACTGATATTTCAACAACGGCGCGATGTGTGGGCTTACCAGGTTAGAAAACCCATATTTATTGAGACAATCGTTAGATGTCTAATCCGGGTTTCTGTTCTGCAGCACTTTGAGCAAAAAGAAATTATATTATTCAGATAGATGAAATGTCTACCTTTTGATCCCAAAGCGTCCTGGGCGTAGATAAAACCACACTGAACATGAAATAAGTACATCTGCGACCACGGCTGCCAACAAGCCAGCAAGCATGACCTGAGAGCATGATTGGTTACAATAATACTCATTTGGTAAACAATCGAACCACTTGCTGGAGTGCTCGTAGTCAATGGCGTATTTGTCGCACTTTCTTGCCTTTTGTAAGTAACCTGAAAGATATAGGAGCATATCACACACCCAAGGGTTATTAGCGCTGTTTGCACAACCATATAACATTGAATTTTACAGATATAACGAAGTGCAAATGATGAACTGACCGGTTCCAAGAACTATAGAAAATCAGTTACGTCCGTGAACATTAAGGGCCTCATGCTTACTTATTTGAGCAGTAGTTAAGAAGAACTGATAGGATGGTATACGATTTCAAAAACAAAATAAAAAATCAAGCCATAACACTTACTATAGAACCGGTAAGATACTTATTTTTCCCGCTGACTAGGGCCAGCTGTTACGCCCTAATTTTACCCCGACAAAAATGCCACTTACTAATCCATATACGTTGTGCGTAAAAGCTTCAGTAAGATTAACATCCAGATCAGTTCACATTGCAAACACATCATACGATGGCAGTACCTTTGCACGGCGAATGGCACGAGAAACTGATGGCCATCCTCGTTAACAATGCAATCACATACGAAAAGGTGTGCTCACGCTGATAAATAGAGAAGTCTATACCAAATATTGAGCATTTTTGTTGTGTCCTTGTATGAAGCAAAAGGCTCACAATTGATTGCCTACGTACAGCTGGTTTAGGGTTCAGAATATGATGTGGCAGGTAAGCACTGACCATGTCAAAGTGAAAAAGCACATATACGAGCCGTTATGTCGACAAGGTATCAATATGGACCATTCAAGGGCTGCTGAACTGTACACATGAATCGTGTCTATAACACTGATAACATCACGTCAACGTATATTTCACAGTCGTGGGATGATCCAGAGCAAGAGGTTTTACGCACATCAGAAGTCCAACCTGTCGATCGGTCACTGTTAATAGAGCTGTATGATATTCAGATCTTTGCATGCCTCACCAAGTATTTTACGCGTTTCCTATCAGAGGGGAAAGCACGACAATAGTGAAAATACTGGCCAAGCGCGATACCATACATGCTGATGAGAAACGAGTTGGACATGATGTGCGCTTTTTCAAGAAAAAGTACCCTTACAAACAAGACATCGTGAATCCTGAGCCGCGATGCTTCCGTTGTGAGTCTCAACCCGGGAATCAAGGCGAAACTGTGCACTGCTTACCGACCAAGCCTGGTGTCAGAAGTGGTAGAAAGACTGTTGTAGGTGGTGGTGGTAATGTTGATGGCGATGGCGATGGCGATGGCGATGGCGTGCTATTCGATTCCATTATTTGATTGTGTATGGCAGTAAGAATGAGGAGGTAGTTGACGCAGTCAGCAGCGGCCAAATGGCCTTCAGGTAAGAACCTGTAAGAACTGGGAGAATATTTCGCATTAGAAAAGATTAGACCCCGCGGTTTGGAGAGATCCGCCTACAGCGAGGGTCGCATGGGCGCCTATCAATAAAATATGGCATGAATTACATTTTGGTAAAGTTAGAACCTTCGTTGGCCTGGTTAAAGTTCCCGTGAGAGTTGGAAACTGCAGTCGGTCCTTGGGGGGAGTCCATCTGGGCAACGTTAACTTGGGGCCGTCACGACGTGTGAACCTGCGAAGAACAATGCTATGCAAATGCTACGCCTTGTATACAGATTGGCTGACAGTCGATCTCTGCAGTATATATTAAATGCTATATTAGCTTATAGGGAACGCATCATTCAAGTTTAGCCCCAAAAACAACCACAAAAGTTTAGCATCAAGACTACGAGACTCGTTCAATAGGTCAAAGTTGGGTCAATTGAAAGGTCAGATTTTTGACGCCATTTTCGTCTGTGCAAAAAAAAGGGGATGGCTAACTAGTGACGTGCACACATCCCCCAGGAACTTGCGATTGATGACGCGAACTGCCAACCGGGTCAATAAATTGATGAGGTATATATCGTACAGAAAGGTACTATGTAGTAGTATTACAGACAGTCACGGTATTGGGTAAGATGTACAAATGATCGATGGGGACGCTACCGTTTACAATGTTCGCTGCTTGTTGGCGGCTCATATGTTTAACATCTTCTTCCGACTTCAGGCCTTCTGCTGGCTCTCCCCGTTTTCATTCTTGGCCTTCCGCCGAATAACGACATATGTGTCGCTTGACTCATCTCCAGCCAGGGCCTCGATATCTCCTCCGATACTGCCTGCGCGCTCGGGCTGGGTTTGTTTCCTGATGTATAGGCGTCAAATTAGAGGTAAGAGACCACATATATAGACTAGATCACCTCTCAGCGCGTATCATGTTCAAATCGTGCGAAAGGAAACCGTGGCCCGCGACAGGGCCCCAGTAAGATGTCCCGGCAAGAGAACCAATGATACACGTGCCTACGAGAATAGAAAGATAGAATCGGTACTGGGAATACCATTTGGGTGCTAAACATGAGAAAAAGAAGCATTAAGTTATCTAAATCATCAACCCCACAAAGATAATACTCACTCCAGCCGGCAGAAGTAGCTCTGTTATCCGCATACCACAGAGCAGTAAATCCGAGCCACTGATAAAGTAGCGCAGTTGTAGGCTGAAGTGCAATGGTAGACCATGCGATAACGGCAGGAGAAACACCAAGTAACAGACGGGGATATCCCTTTGTGCCGCCCAGTTTGCTAAACTCCATCCCCCAGTGCAAGGCACCTATTAATTAAGCAGACGGATAAATATTGGAAGTATAATGTTGAAATCCCAAACACACCTAAGAAGGAAAGTAGGACAGCGCCGTACGTAACTTGGAAGTTTAGAGCTTGGTCGAGGAGAGTATGGGCAACACCAGGATCGAGATTGGTGATAGTGCCCATAGCTGCCATGCCAGCTTGATGAGCGAGGTAGACGGTGGTGGCGGATGAAGCAACATATGGGAGACCGCCAACAAGACCCATCACAAGATATGGCGTTGGTACAGATGTAGCGACAGCACTCGTGATCCCAGCCTGGTGTAAAGGCATTTACAATGGGCATTGGGTAAACAGTACAAACACTTACGAACGAGTCCTTTTTCGGCACAACATCATCGACTGTGAACACGCCTCCAGCTGCTATGGAGCGTGCCCAATCTGCAGCTGAGTTTCCTACTTCCTCCTTCACGTTTTGTCGCGCATGTTGGATAGTTTGGCTGCCCGGTCTACCAGAGACAGAACTGGCGACAAAGCGTGCATGTACCTGCGCGAGATTAATGGATGTAGGACGATTTAAGAGAATTGGAGAAGGGCGTCTGAGCGCAAGGGGCGCACGACGAAAAGCCGCTGTACGGGAAAGAGATCCAAAGAGTGAATTCATCGCTGTAAAGTGAGCAAGTGAGAGAAACGTGAACTGAGCGAGGAAAAGCAAACCTCTCACTTATAGAGTAGCCTAAATGACGTCGCGTGACATCATAACCAGACGGGAAGTCAAACTACTTGCCTTTTTGGGCACAACTGGTTCGCATTGGAATAGGCTCGATTCGAAAGCCAAGATGAACTGGGGAAACAGACGCAAACTACCTGCGGCCTCTTGGAGTCCAGAAGGCAACAGAAGTGGAGAAGGTTAAACAACACAGATACCGCGCGCCGCAATTGATTGAAAATGCACCAAACTTGGTGAGAACGCGATCGTATAAATAGAGACTTACGAAGGATGTGGCCGCCGAGAAAGACACGCAGCACAACAGATATCAGTAAGCACCACAGATACAGGCCAGATCAGTCCAGGCGCTCATTGAATAAAGGCTGAAGTTACAAGTTAATGAATGATGTATCAATGCCATGCGAAAAATCCCATATACAGATTCTCTGGAAGAATGCATCAGTCAGCGTCAAGAATAGCCAGAGAAGACCACGCTCACCTGGTCCTCACCACATGAGACAATCTGCAGCGAACCAAGTCGATCATCAGTTCATGGAACAACAATTGATCAAGAACACGAGCCGACCTTCGTGCAATCAAATCCTATGCAAAATATTCGACCGGTATGCCCTCCTGTCAAGTCAGTGACCAGCGCCCCTGTGTTCCTATCCCAAACCTAGCCAACGAGGTTAATCAACGTAATATGGCTCGGTCCCTTGGGCATACCTTGATACTCAAGTCATAACTACCGCTAAAAGCAAACTCATCTCCGAGGGCTACGCTCCGTACAAGATGGGTATGCCGTTCCTGTCGCCTTGCAGAAACTGTTGTTATCGCTCGACACATGGAACATACTACAGCGGATTGCACGTGTCCACTGTGCGCTGGATCGGAGAGCGATTGTGACAGCGACGAGTGCAAATGTAGAGAGGACATAGGTCCTGTTATGCTTGAGGGCGTACCACCCGCCCCAGTATTAGTTGTAGTTCCAGTATTAACTGGTTGGGAAGGAGACCCAGTGGCAGGGTGATCAAACTCCGGGCAAGTGGACCATCCTTGGGATGTTGTGACATCGAACATGCGAAGATGTGAATCTGAGGAACCTGACAACAAGAAAGGAGGTTTGTATTCTATGGAAGCAATACTTGAGGAACATAGCATGAGCATGAAAATGGTTTAATATTTCTGAAATGAATCTTACCCTCTTCCATGATGGTCTTCAAACGTACTCATTAACGACCCTGTGCGAGCATCCCACACCCGTACTGAGCGGTCTCCTGAAGCCGATACCAGTATATCCCCTGCAAGAGATACGGCGTTTACCGCTGCTCGATGCGCCCTGAACACGTATTGTCGTTTCAAGGACGGGAATGCGTATGTTCTTATTGTGCGATCTGTAAATGGGTTGAGAATCCAAGTTACATGCTACAAAGCAAGTCACTGACCTTTGGAGCATGTCGCAAGTCGTCCCCCATCTACTCGTACACAAAGCACACTGTCTTCGTGGTCCCAAAGGACACTGACCAACTTATCCTTGCCCAAATCCCATATTACGACGCGACGATCGCTTCCACCGCTAACTAGGAGATCTTCATCGCCTGATTGAGCGCCGGTATCCCGTTCTTCCCCGGTCGAAGGCTGATTGCGAGACGATGCAACGCACAGACTCAACACACTAGACTGGTGTATACCTTCAATGACGCGTCGAACTTGGCCTGTACAAAGGTCCCATTCACGCACAGTGCGATCTTTCGACCCTGTGAAAAGAACTTGGCGGGGCGAAGAATCCTGTGATGATCCCGAATACGTCCATAGCCAGAGACAATAGACGGCTGCGGTGTGGCCTCCGCCTTCTGCGCCTGGAAGGACCCGCAAACGATATTCTCCACGGCGAACACGATTTGACATGAGGGTATGCGTTTGGTGAAGGAGCTTGTAATCGGGTCGCAACGCTGCGGGAATATGTTTGACACTTTGATAAGATCGTGTCACAGACCGAGAAGTCGACGCGGACTCTGAGCGTTGCATTTGGTGTAAGTTAGATGCTGAAGGCGAGACAAAGTCAGATGGAGGTAGAATATCTTCCATGTTTGTTTCGTCCCCCACTATTGACCCGAAACCCGAATCCATCTCTGGGTCAAAGGGGATCTCAGTCATTTCAGTTATGTCGGCTCCACTTCCTTCGTCTTCGCTTTCCTCTTCATCTCCCATTCCTTCGTCCTCGTCCCTGTCTTCTCTATGAGAAGGCGGGCTGTCCTTGACCTTCATTGTGTTTGCGTTGATCAGAGGTGCAGCAGCCTCCGATTTCCATTTCCATCCGCGATGATCACACAGCCTCCTCCATAATGCGGAGTCGTTGGCTAGAATATTCCATCGTCTACAGACAAGTGAGCAGACAAGGAGACATGGCGCTGGGAGTTGCCTAAGTATGATAAGTGAGATTTCTGGTGGCAAGGACTGTTGTATTCCTAAGTATCGAAAACGGGGTGCTGCATGTGATAATAACTCACCGCGACGAGATCAAATTGTAAAAGGGGAGCTATACGCCTTTGAATGCCTGCGAGCTTGGACCGTGGAAGTGATGCGAGTAATTGGTATGCTAATTCTGTGATTCACGAAGGAGAACAGTCTCTAGTTCATGTGTAAAATGACATGGTAATATTCTCGCACCTTCACGCTCTCGTTCGGATGTCGTAACCAAGTCAAAACCTTTACCTTTCGTGACACCATATAGTTCTCCAATGTAAGTATCCTTAGAATCGGTCGACGTGGTATATTTCGGATCAGAGCTTCTCCAGGAAGGTGATACTTGCACAGAGGTTAGACTTGTTGTAGAGACATTCTGTGGGATGTGCACGAGAGGATCCAAAAGACCTTGAACATTTTCGTCAGTGAGTTGGTGGTTCATTGTATGGATTGTGAGTATTGAATCCAGAACGACGAGTGTGCCTCGATGGTCTTGTTCCAGTTTGTGGCCAGCCACTGAAAGCACCAAACTCAGGTTGAGTACTACACCATCCCGAGATTGGTTCCGAGGAAAGTAGTAATTTATAGTAATTACCAAATATATACTTGTACCGTGACTTACTGGCAAATCATAATGAGAGGCTCCAATTGACAAAATTGTTTTTCTTTCTTTCAAGCCGTTCGTTTTTATGCACGCACACTTCATGTTGGTGATTTATCGATAATCGATAAGTTACTGTAAGTACAAGAAATAAATTATTTTCGTCATCTGACCTCATGTTGTGGCTAAGCTTATTAACACCCTAACTATTAGTTAACTCGGAGCAGGGTTGTCCAGCTGTGTCTTTCTTAAACGAAACCGCCGATTGTCATTGTCATCATGACCATAATTTACTGATTCAGATATCTCAGGCCGAATCGTAATAGATTCAACGTTCAGCGAACCTGCTCAGGTCAGATTGAAAC
This sequence comes from Hygrophoropsis aurantiaca, assembly GCA_021014935.1. Lineage (NCBI taxonomy): Eukaryota > Fungi > Basidiomycota > Agaricomycetes > Boletales > Hygrophoropsidaceae > Hygrophoropsis > Hygrophoropsis aurantiaca. The sequence goes on from MU267738.1 coordinate 16,063, forward strand.
CACCTAAAAACCCTCACTGCGCTGACTCGTCACTGACTCAGCGCTACTTCGACGATAGTTTGAGATTTGTCACCTAGTACCCTGGCGCGCTGTACACTTGGCACTCGTCATGCAATCGTGTATAGTCAGCAACTGTATAGTCCAAGGCTATTATTCAATTCACCAGGAAGGAACTCTATACCTTTCCGGCTGATCAAATGCATCAACTTATGTATTGATGTTGATTGATTTTGTTATAGGCCAGAACGGAACCAGTTGTTCAGACATGTGGGATTACCTCACCTCAGCTCTGTTCACAGGGTTCACTAGTCGGTGAAAGATACTCGGTCCTAAACGACGAACATTGCTCAATTAGCTCCTCCGTTCATGCTACCAGGTGGTTACCCCTCATTTTCCTGACCCACTCAACCAACAAATTACATTAGCTCTTGGATCGCCCGACCCAACAGTTCGAAACTGATTCGTATGTGCATACATGTCTTCGGGCGTTGCTGACCTATGGGGACCGTCCTTCGCTGGTGAGTCACCCTGTGATAAACAACAAGTTGTTGCTCATCATCCTCGTCATCAGGTCTTGTGATTTCCTTAGCGTACGTTTTTTCCATAGCTGAACGTTCCTGGTTTCCCATACCTTCTTTATAGCATGTATGGGACATCTGTGGGCCAATATATATACTATGTGATTTCCTTCCCAGGATCCACAGATCTAAATTCTATAAAGGCTTTTGTGAGTTTCAAGTATTTGACTGCCTTTTTGTTGCTGAGTATACTCATTGGTGATAGGTGTTCTCCGTAATGTAAACATGATTTTGCAACTCATTGGATTGAAGTCTTATCAAATATTGCTGATCAAGGCTTTTCAATACAGTCCACACGTATGTTAGCGTGGCCTTTTTCTGGATGATGCTCGTGTCGGGGCACAATTCATTCACTCATATCCTCCTTATGCCTTGGTTCGTCAGTGATTACTCTGAGTCTGTGTTGTGGTTTCAGTTGACACTCATGATAGGCAACTCGTAGTGAGTTCAGCACGTACATAACCATTTTCGGTGATCACTGACACGACCTCAAAGGCAATGGTATTGCTCTGCGTAAGTTTTCACGACATATCGATCTATCTAAATTGCCTGAGAACATTCCTTGTAGTATTGTATCACTTTCATCGTGCAAAGGTTCGATTTCTCTTCTTGTCCGCTTCAATATCTGAATTTCGAAACAGCTTTTATGCACATAAAGTTTGGATAAGTAAGTCACGTACCTTTGAATTTCATATCCCACGAGTCAATATCACTTGTTAGTCAGTGGAAGGAGCTGGTTTGTTACAGCGATAGTCGTGAGTTCTTGCCTCAAAGTAGTTGCTTTCCCCCATTGACTATGTAGCGCAGTTAGCGTTGGCTGCAGCTCAGATGGGTGAGCCGTCATTTCACTCCTTTCGTTTGTATTTAATCTTACCTCTTTTAGTGGTCGGATCTGGTCTGTCTCTTCTTTTTTGTTGCCTCTCATCTTTACTGAAATTCATCCACGAAAGTGTGTGTTTCGATCGGGTGAGCCACAACTGATTTTCATCTGTATTAGCTGGGTTTGCTCACTACCAGGATAGTCTACGAACACAAAGTACAGACGCTCTCTTCGGTTCCCGAGTTCGTCTCTCTGGTTTCGTTGAAAACGTTTGAAACTCACCCGCGATGCGTTTGGTCAGCTGTCGGGGGCGGGGGCGCTTCTCAGTGTATTTTGTGACACTCTCATTACTGGCGTTGTCTATTACTACTTACGACCCAAACGCTGGGGTGTTCGACGGTATGCGTCCAAGTAGTGACTTGCATATTTTTTATCCATGCAATGTCCATCTAGCAAGGAATCGGTGTTCCGACATCTTACTATGATATTTGTCCAAATGGGACTTCTGACTTGGCAAGTATGCTCGTTTCTCTTGTCGGTATTTTGTCTGACTGTTCCTAGCATGACATCTTTATTAATGTTCATCCTTGTGTGTCTCCCTCGTTTTGAAATTTGCTGGCAAGACTCATTGATTACATTAGTTTTGCGTTCAAGGCCAAAAACTCTATACTGGTGGTCCTGGAGTGATCCTTAGCAAGTGTAAGTGTCTGTTCCGGGCAGTAATATTGATCTTCCCACAACTGACGTATCCCAACAGCTTATGTGAACTCCTTGCTGGCAGTGTAGGTCCATCTCCCGTTCTCCAGCGGTCAATCCATCTTCTTACCTCGGATCATGTAACAGACTCAACGCAAGGAAGACTATACGAGACCGCCGCAAAGCGCACATCACCACGATCGAGTTGCCCACTATCCCGGTATCATCCGATTCCACCAGCACGACAGATATTTAGCTGAAGTGTGAAAAAAAAAACATCCAAGATGCAATACTGTGACATGAATTATCAGGAGGTATATAATGATGAATTTTGTGACGGGCAATGCGCATGTCCTTGCCGTTTTATCGTACGCTCTTTCTACAATACTTAATCTTAGCAAACATCGTCATACAATTGTGTCAAAGTAAGTACATTCTTGCAAAGCTTAGTTAGTCACCGGCACCGGTCACCTATATATGTTATTATTCAACAAACGCACGTGACTGACGCGTCTTTGAACACGAACCACTGCGATCCAATATTCAAATATGCTCGCCTTGTTAACAACAGATTCACTTTACCTCGAAGATCCTATCGCGCTTAAATCCCGTTCTGATGCTCTCAAACCATCCAAACTTCTTTCAGCACCATGTACAGCCTGTACTTGGTCTCATCAAAACACTCATTTATACATTGCGTCCCGGTCACTGATTCACAAATACTCTCCTTCCGATGCATCTCTCCATCTAATATACTCATCCGAAGATCCAATAACCTCGTTAATATCGAAGAACACTGGGAATGTGCTTATATTTGCAGCTGCAAACAAGCTGTATGTTCTAGAATGCACAACAGAACGGATAGTGCAGACTTTTCAGTCCCATAAGACGCCCATCATCGCGGTTTCGCTCTCTAACGATTCCGGTCTACTTGCGTCAATAACCTCGTCCGTTGCGCATGTGCATAACTTGTCCCTCTCATCACCCACTATCCTCCGAGGACTATCAACCGCAGGAAAGATCACTGCTTGCACATTTCACCCCCACACTCGTAATAGACTTTTGTTGTGCGTAGGCATGCAAATGCTAGTCTATGATGTGACGAAACCATCGGGACCCGTGAAGAGTGTTCAGATACCTGACTCACGCACTGGACAGCTAATCGCCGTGGTATGTAGTCCTTTCAGCAAAACGCTCGTGGCCGTAGCAACATCTGGCGGAGACATTTATCTTATTGACCTCGATAAGGAGAAAGGGCTAGTATCTGTATTTTTCGCGTTTGATACCAGCTAATATTATTTTAGGCTTTTTAAAACCATAAATGTCAACACACCACTGACATCCCTTGCATTTACTGCGGAAGGAGCCGCGATATATCTGGGGACTGAGAGCGGTAAACTCTTGATATTAGATCTCAGGACACTTGACAAAACGCCAAAGGCTATCTCCGTCAGTGATAAGGAGTCACGCATTGAAAACATATGTGTTCAGGTGTGATTGATTCCTTGGTTTTGATCATCGAGTTACATATCTGAGCCTGATGTACCCTTATTGCATACAGAGGAAGTTGAAGCCTTCCGGGTCTGATCTTAAACCAATACCTATTCCCGAGGCAAAGGCGGCTCGCTCACCTAACATGAAAGCTCGGCTGGCATCCAAACCATCACATCCAACGCCCGATCCAGAAGCAGCATATCTCTTTGGAGGAGCACCTCGTCGTCCATCCGCAAACCCTAAATCACCCAATATAAAGTCACCAGTGTCAATAAATCAAAGGTCGACATTTGGCACTAACCCGAGATCTCCATTCGACACCAACACGAGATCGACACCTCATATAAATGTCACACCTACTCGCACTCATTCTTCACCCGCTCTCAGTCGCTCGAAAACAGGATCGATTGGGGCTGGTATTAAGTCACCAGCACGCGTTGTCGTACCTAAAAAGCTTCAGGTTGGAACTGAGACTAGAGTTACACCTAAGAAAGGGGTGCCGAAGGAAAGCGTAATTCATGCCGAAGAGCGAGATGTCTTCTCCCCCATCCAAAATATGGATGGTGATGCGGGCTCAAGCAAGGATAAATCACCAGGTCAGTTGTGGCTGCTTCGATTGTTTTATCAAGTTTATGAATTGTTCAGGTTCAACCAACAAATTCCATGGAGAAAATCGCGTACCTCAATCTCCCAATGCAAACGCTACTTCCCGCACCAGGGATGCTAAGCGGGTGGCTTCTACATCGTCGGATCGTCGCTCAGCTTTAACTACAGGAAGGGATCGTACCCGCACAACTTCTATGACTTCGCGTTCTGGTGCGACTCTAACCGTTCCTGTGTCTCGAACAGTATCGTCTGCTTCTTGTAGAACATCAGCTACTTCTCGCCCGACATCATCAGCTTCTCGTGTGACATCGGTCACCTCACGATCGACATCGTCTGTCTCTCACTCCTCAAAGAACAAGCTCAACATCAGAGAAGCCGATGATGCTGGATATGACGACGGCATGCTCGATGTCATGGATCGGATAGCGAAAGGCAAAGGCAAAGAGAAAGATGTCGAAGATGAAATAGAATGGACACAGCTTGCCAAGCGGAGTAAAGATGATGAGTGCCAACGACAAGACAAAAAACGGGACGAGGACGAATGGAAAAGGGAGCAGGAGCTTTCGATACAACTCTCCCCTCGTCGTCCAGCCGCGCCAACGTCAAATCCTCCGTGGTTATATCCTCAAATAAGCTCAGCAAATGCGAATAACAACCCGCATGCTAACATGCACGCACACGACCTGCTTCGATCCATCATCCAAGATGTCATGTACGACTTCCGACAGGAATCCAGGAAGGATGTTATGGGCCTACATCTGGATATCGTGAGGTTAGGAACGGGTATGAGAGGTTTGAGAGAGGAGATGAGTGACATGAGGGAAGAGAATAGGAGGCTGAGACAAGAAAATGAAAGCTTGAGGTACAGGATACAGAGAGGTGGTTGAGACCGATCGTGTTTTTATTCATCATGTATGTCGTAGACTAGCATATTCCAATTTATTGTCGCGACTGCTTATGTCATCCACATATGGGGTCATTCACATGTGATCATTTGTTCGAACGCGACCAAGTTTAGTTCTCCATATTGCAAGTCCAGGACTTTCCAAGGAACTTATTTTCAGTAACAAATCACCACATATCAGACTTCAAGCGAGCCCATGTCTGGGTCTCCTTCCACAGCAGCTATCAATTCGTTGGTGTTTTCTTGCGACGACAGATGGGAATTGGATCAACAAGAACTTGCCGGTTTCACTGGTGCGGAGATAATATATCCTGGTGAAACTGTTGCAGGGCCATCTACACTGGTCCAGCAAGAAAATAATGCGAGAAGACCGATATCTCATGCTTATGTTGAAGTATTTGAGGGTCAGTCGTCCTTGAGGCAAACTCCTCGGAGCGAATAACTCATTGCTGTGTCTACTGCAGAGATGCTCGCGACAGTCATTAAACACGAACAACACCTCCTTTCTGCTGATGAAATCGACCGGTTCGTGGCGTTCAACAACCTTACTAGCAAGTCATACTTCTTCCTGTCTCTGTATTGTCTTCTTATCAGGTTATCACATTGCAGACAACGCAAAATTCCTCATGGTGAAACTATTGCTTCGGAAACCCGACTCGTGTTTTCGCCTGGACTCACTTGACTATGGTACCCAAATGGGCGGCATTGAAGGTGTGCTATGTGCTATCGAAGAACTTTGTCGGTCTACCTCCTTCAAGGAGCTGCAGGAAGAAATCCAAGTCAAAGAAGAAGAGCAAGAAGTTATTGATTTGACGCTCGGTCTAGAAGACAATCCGCCACAGCCCGAAAAACCTGAAACTGAGCCTGAACAGCCGGTAGCAGGCCCATCAACACTCAAGCTTGAGGAGAGTAAACCAGAACCTATAGTTCTGGCTGAAGACGAGACGAACATGGATCTTCGCTCCTTACTTGAATGTTTGAAACTGGACGAGCTTAAAGCCATTGGGAAACAATGGAAAGTGACGGCAGCCCCCAGAGTCAGTAAAATCCTAAAGGCTTAGTCCATCTTACCCCATTCTGAACCTCTTCTTAGAAGCATGACTTGATATCGGCTTTGATCAACTCAACATTGACTCAGTCGACAATCTCGTTCTGCACGCCAAAGAATAGGACCAAAAGCGCAACTAACGCACCTCTGCGCCAGACTAAATTGCCGTTTTTTTCTCATCGCAGCCCAAAGACATCCCAGGAGCGTCTCCGACAAGTTGTGATCAAGACGCTAAGTACGTTCCTCGTCTCCCATCAATATCTTCGTTTTAATAGGGGTTAGGAAAATGCGTCCGACTCAACAGCACCTTTGTTAGTGTGATCCGTCGGGCAAATTTAATCTTCTTTCGCTCGTACGTTTTCATAATCTCTAGTGCTCGCATAAAGAATAACAAGCATATATAGAACGCAGTATACTCCTAACCTCCTCCTTCCTGCACTGTTGTGTCGTTTCAACAAACGCTTTTACCCAGCGTATACCTATTCACGCACCGATTTCATATGGCGGACTCGCGAAGATTTACTCGCGTACGAAGCGGCATTGGAGGTCGAGGGAAGAATCGATGCGATATTCAATGGCGACGCTACGACGACGGAAAAGCTCTCGCGCAACGATAAAACGCCTGTAAGATTTACAGGTCACCAATTCCGCACCCCAATCACCCCAGTGAAAACCGGAAATAGCTCTACCTTCAGTGGTCCGATGAAGACACCTGACGTTAGGTACAAGGATAAGGTACATAAATGCAATGTTAGCGAACAGACACACATGGATTTTGAGCCTGAACTCGACGTCAAGCCAGAACCTCAACGCATCCGAGCTGCCCGATTAGTTCTGGAGATCTTCGAGATTGCGTATCCGCAATGGAAAGACCTAGTCCAGCTCAAAGGGGAAGAAGACGAGAAACGCTTTGGCCTGGAGCGATTTGATTGTGGTTAGACCCAAGGTATAATTCTAGGATTTATTTACTCATCGAGCGAATTCGCAGGACATGTTCTTACACGAGTGGTCTGTAAAGGCGCTTATGCACTAGGGGTATTGCACGAATACGCCCGTGAGGTTGAAATATTAGAGACACTACTATCGCAGACGCGATGGCGTCGGGGAAGAAGGGGAAAGTGGCATGAGCGACGTCTCGTAATACTCATGTCTCATTTTCCTCAAGACAATATTACAAGGCAGCGAGCTCTTGATTGTGTCATCCAAGCCATACATGATCCCGATACTCATATCAGTAAGTAGACTTTTTTCTCACTTGATCGAATTGCTCATCGGATTCAGTTTATCGTCCGAAGCTTGTGCGGCGTTTGACTAAGCTCGAAAAACAAGTGGGCCTTCCACTTAATGACCGGCATACGTCCGAGGGCAAATTACTACAAGCAGAAAAGGCCACGATAGAGGGGATAAGGATTCGGCACAGGGCAGCAAGTCTCGCGCTAGATCGCACCGGTCGCAACACCAGCAAGACAACTGCTATCGCTACGCCCAAAAAGGGCCCTGACATAATGCAATTCCTCCCTTCGGTTGTTACTAATTCGGGTGTCAAAAGCGAGAAACCTTTATCGACAACGTCTTTGAAAAACAAAGGTAAACTACCTGTAAGTACTAGTCCCTGCTCGTCATTGTAATTTTTGTGATACCAGCCAATTGATCATGAATTTTTAGGCGGACGAGCAGAAAGGCAAGTCCATATGGTGTGGTCGTGACGGGGAGGAGGTCAATGTGGAAACTTTAGCACTTCAATGGTATGAAGAACAGGGGTTCAAAGGGTTTGTGCCATGTACATCTAACGGGTTCTGGAATGCGTTAATATTGCATATAGGCGACACTGCGAGACTCGAGTAATCCGTATGATATTCGGCCTCCTTTTGTGGGACATCCTGTTTTCCCCAGTACCCGGCGCCTTTGAAACACCGTATCAGTCGGCACCACTCGATGTTGCGGAAGATTCTTTTTACCACTCAAGAAAAGACGCTATCGAGCAACGCTTGCAAGATATCGAGGATGGCGAAGCTGTGGAGATTGTCAAGAGAATAGACGGTGTCCACAGAGAGAAAAGTACATGGTGTGTTGGTGTGCAATGGGACTTGTTTTCGAGCGAGGACCTGGTGCAGATTGTCAACGTGAGATATAGCCTTGTCAATCGATTCTCAAACGCTTTCTGACACGCGATTTAGTGTATTGGTGGTAAAGCGCTCGCTGTCATATGCCGCGTCCTATGCGAGGATTTCGCCGGGAGATGTTCTGGAGGGCCGGATTTATTTCTCTGGAATGCAGAGAAAGGCACTTGTAAATTTGTGGAAGTGAAAGGTCCGGGTGATACTCTGTCAGAAAACCAGAAGGTTAGTAATTGTTTACTCGGGTTTCTCAGCAGCTCTCAATGTTGTGGCGTAGATCTGGATTGACGTCCTTCTCCGAGCTCCTGTCCCTGTCGAGGTGTGTCATGTCGCCGAAAGAGGACTAATACCTGAAGAGAAGAGCAAGAAACGAAGGAAAAGGAAAGCGGAGGATGATAAAACTGGGGTCAAAGAGCCATCTGAGAGCGATGATGAGGCAGCAGCGATAGAATCTGAAGATGATCCTAATGATCTACCACCCTCCTCACAAACTATTGGAAACGACGAAGCTCAACCTGATCGGAGGTTAACAAGGTCGCGGTCTCGCACGCTACTCCCTCCTCCACCAATTGAATCTTCAACATCTGCCGATGACAGGATGGATGTAACACCATCTCAGGACACAGTGAAAAAAAGTAAACTGATCAACCGTGTCGAGGTCGTTATCGCCTCTCCATCGAAGAAACGGAAATTACACCATGTCCTCTGAAATCCAATCTAGCACTTACCTACACGATCGAATATTGCTAAGATTATACTTATTTTATCATAATGTAAACTCTAGTAGATGTATTAGCAACCCTAACAGCTTCCATCCATAACTATGTCGGATGCAAACTGGGAACATGGTCATCAGCCTCGTAACAATAAATATCGAAGGATACAGTGCGTGAGTAAAGGGTACAGGGGAGTGAGGAGGGTAGAGCCTTGGAAAGCAAATGCGAGTAAACAAGTCCCATAGTGAAGATACCGGTCCATCAAGCGTCTTTCTCCTTCTTTGGCGTCGGCGGTTTCTTGCGACGCAAGGACGAGAATATTCCCATAGATGGTTTCCGTTTACTAGATTGGTTCAAGTCGGTCAGGGAGGGGAGGTTTCGGCTGCTCTGCCTCCGTTCCGACAAATTGCTTTGCATACGACGCATTTGCACGCCGTTTTCCTCTGTTGCAAAATCAAAGCCGCGGTGGATCGACCGCACACCCGTCGACATGTCAGTGCGGCTAGCACGGCGAGGGTCGATAGGTGTTTGCCGAAGATCCAACGATAAGCCATCTTCGCTTTGATATTGCGATGCCAACGATGCCGCAGACATGGCTGAAAATCGCCGGGAATGTGACCCCAACCTCGAAGTACTTCGCCAGCGCGCAGACATTGATGTTCTCTGATCTGGTTGCTGTCCTTGTCGCAAAGTATTGATCATGTCTCTCGTGGGCTCTGTTTTGCGGATGTAGCGCAAAATCTCGAGGTCGCCAGGAGCATAGCCAAACTTCCATGCCAGGTAGAGATAGCGCGGAAGCAAAGAAATGGCAATCGTTATCGGCATGCAGAGCCAGAAATAGGCAGATCGGAAAAGGTAATAGTTGTTTCCGAAGACGTCTGTCACAAACCATCCAGGGCTGATGGCGTTATATACCAACTGTCAAACCTGTAAGTCTGTGGTCTTTGAATATGTACGAAGCAGTCTCACCGTAAAGAGCCATAAAAGAACAATTCCGAGAAAAACTGCGAAGAATACCCAGCCCGTCCATACATTGGTGTTGAGACCATTGAACAGACTAACAGTAATGACTGCGGCGAAGACCATCGTCTAAACAAACGTTGGGATCAGCGGAAAGTGTGTCAATGGGCGGCTGCGACTCACCGTTGAAAATTCGTACAAGGGTATGTCGTAGCCGTCAGTACGAGGGGTTGTTGTGAAGTAGGCAAATGTAATTATGAAAAAGAGGCTGACCGACTGTGGAACAATTGAGAAAAAAGAAAGAAAAACGAAGGAAGGTATGCACCTGGACTAAGGCATCGAACATATAGATTAAAAAATTCTTGAATGTAAACCAAGTTCGTTCGCGACCAAATCGGTATAACTCCGGGAATGCCATTAGTACATCAGCGTCTATAAGGGTAAGGTGAGTGCGTTTTCGAGTGTGCGCATGAAGGCGACCTACCAACGATACGATCGAACAGACCAATGCCAAGAACAGGGGCTATCGTCCAAAATGAATTCCAAAATAGGAGATACGTATAATCGAATGCACTACGTGAAAATTAGCTGTATCTTAGTGGATAAGCCATCTTGGCACTTACTAGGCAGAGGTCCATCCGCAGTAAATTTGGAACCACCACAGGACGCCGATGCATACTAAATTCTTGTAGAAGAAGTTGACGACCCTGTATATCTATTAAGCCTCTAAGTAAATGTGGGATCATCAATTCCCTTACATAATTCCATTGCGAGAATATGACCAGTGTCCATGTACAAGAAGTAGACGTTTCAAGAATCGGAACTAGGGTTTGCATGAGACAGGGGTATTGTGCTCAAGTAAGATAAATTTACCTGCGCAATGGCATAGTCCGATGAATTGACGGCTTGCAAACCCTCTTCACCATTGATACCAACACCGACATCTGCAGCCTAGATGGACAATTGTAAGAATGAGGAGGTTGCGAATTAGTTTTGACGTGCCTGTATCATGCTGACGTCGTTAGCGCCATCTCCGATGGCAAGGGTCATAACTTTGAGACCATCCTTGACGAGCTTAACAACAAGAGCCTTTTGAAGAGGCGAGACACGACAACAGATGACACCCTCGCATTGTACAGCAAGCCGTAGGAGCAGCGACTTGTTCTGTTCATCTGCCAGTGCCTAGATTATGTCAGATTGAGGACAACATGGTGAATCAAGAAGTCATACATATCCGAGGGCAGTACCATCAATAACAAGAACGAATCCACCGGGACGATCACCATTATCTTCACCGACGATGGATGTGACACCTGTGCTAAGCCGCCGCATAGGATAGGGTCGCGATCCCTCGATGGCTGCCGTTGGGACGGCATCCGTAACAATGCCATCTTCATTGAGGATACCACTGTCCGGGAAAAAGTCTTCAACAGCAGTGATCATCTGTTGATAAACGGATTTCGCTCCTTGCTCAGCACCACCACGGATGATAATGATGTTTGAGTCCTCAGCAATCAAGTTTGTGCTATGTCCAATGGCGATAGCTGTTTCGAGCTTGTCACCTGTGGCAACCCATACTTTGATACCGGCAGCCTTAAGATCTGCGATGGTTTCTGGTACACCATCCTGAAGGCGATCCTCGATAGCTGTAGCGCCAAGCAACCGTAAGTCCCGTTCCATCTGATCGCAGACTGCTTCAATCTTCTCCTCGCGATTATCCAAGGCAGTGGATGCTTCGTGATAGCAATCGTTCCAAGCTTCAAATTCATCCTCTGAGAAATTATATTTAGTAACATTTCAGGTAAGGTCCAGCAGTATGGTATACCTGGTATGACCTTGTACGCCAGGGTAAGCGTCCGCAGCCCGTCACGCGCGAACTCGTCCAGATGATCCTCTGTAACCTTCTTCAATTCGTCGCCACCGGCTTTCAGCCGTTCGAAAATGACATTATCTGCGCCTTTGGTGAGCAAAAATAATCGTCCATCCACTTCGTCCAGCTTTCTGACTACTATGCTCATCCTCTTTCTCGCGCTTGTGAATTCTAGAATATTCAGCAGCTCATAACGTTCGATCGCCTTGGAAAACGGAGTTTGGAGTGATAGGACTTCCTTTTCTCGACCGCGAAAGATGAATCCGACGTCCGCAGCGGCCTGTACCAGTGCAGCTTCATCGGGTGATTGAGCCTTGTACTCGATGGCTCCGGTCTTTGGGTCGACAGCAGTAAGCACCGTGTGGCAAAGTGCGAGCACAGAGAAAAAGCCGTTGAGAGCGCGAGCCTGTGCTGCGTTCTCAGAATCTGGCTCAGCGTCCACGGCACGTGCAAGATCGTTAGCGAGGGTTTCATCGCGGAAATGACGGAGGACGCCAGCAGAAAGTTTGACGGCGCCTGCCGCCACAGGGTCAGGGACAGCCTCAACATCGCTATTCGGAGCAGGAGCGGCGGATGTAGAAGCAAAAGAGTTGCTGGAAATACGAACGGCCTCCGAGTCTCCTTCTGAAACCTTCTTAGAAAATTCGTCCTCTTCCTCCTCAGCACCTCTGTATACAGAACCGCCGATGGAGCATTGCCTGAAAACCATGGAATTCTATAGGCATGTGAGTATATGCACTGGCCTCGTTGTTTTAATCACTCGCCTGAGTTAAGGTCCCGGTCTTGTCAGAAAATATGTACTCGATTTGGCCAAGGTCGTCGGATAAATTATAGCTCCGTGCGATCGTTGGCTGACCAGTCTTCTTATAAAGCATATCGTAATCCCAGTAAATCCAGAGTGCCTGGCAAGTCTTGACCGCTTCGATCGAAATATACAATGAAATGGGCACCACATTCTGAAACCTATGGGAGAAGTGAGCGTTGCACATTTGACCAACGTTGGTGAGACAAACGTTATGCAGGCAAAGGCCCATGTGATGATCCCATTTACTCTGGGATTGTCATAAGAGACGTCGTCGTTATATAGCCATGGTGCACCTTCTGGATACTGATATTCTTCAATTTTTGAATCCGCTATGGCGCAGACAATACCCATGAGAGCCAACAAGCCAAGGTTGAAAAGCCTGACATTGAATATTAGATACTGATCAAAGTGGGATGAAATGGTCGCATGCATACACTTGGGGATTCATTTGTCGTTCAACCCGGCTCCGTTTGCTGGGAGTACCACCAGCGTTCATCATGATCTTGGTATCGATGCCGGTATAAAGCACGACACCGATGGCCCACTTGGTGTTTCTCAGCACCGTACCGCGTAAAAGAACTGTTTGCAAGTCGGCGGGAGTCTTCTCACTGCCCCTCGTTACGGTAGCATTGAGCCTGTACATATTAGTGTCGGGACGATCACATTCAACTGAGAACGCATTCAGTTTGCTTGCGCAATCAGACGCTGAACGTAGATCTGTGAGAGCAGAAGCCGCATTCCGAGATTTAAGATTCGTCTCCCCATCGAGATTTTTCGTCTCAACAAAGGCCACGTTCTCTTCTTCGGATGTCGCACAGATGAGGATGTCTGCTGGAATAGGCTCGTTTTCCATGATCTTCACAAAGTCGCCAATATGGACGTCTTCCCATAAGGTCTTCTTCCAGTGTGGGCGGCTGACCTTGTCATCGGGACCAAATACATGATGGTGATCTCCTTCAGTCATTGAATCCGATTCATCGAACTCAATGGCTGGATCAGATGGAACGCTATCGGGAGTATCAGCTTCGATATCTTTATTGACATCCTGGCGCTTCGATTGTCGATGTCGAGGCATCAGACCTCGGACAAAAGTGCGACTTTTACCACCGTTGATGTTTGGGTTGACCCAGTCACTAGCTGATAGCACGCGGACTTGAGAGTGATTAACGCTGCGGTCTGACTGATGCCGCTTGATGTCTTCGTAACCATCTTTGACGGCGGTGATTCCGAGAACGATGAGAATGGGTATCAGGACGAGCCCTGGTGATATCGTGGAAAATTCGGGGAAGAATTGCAGTATAGCGATAAAGAGGAAGAATCTGTGATCCCATGAGTTTGTTCAAAGAAGTGGGATGTAAAATAAGCGCACGTACATGTTGGCTATTCGTCTGAATTGCTCGAGCAAGTTCCGGGGAAGGAATGTGATGACGGTGTACTTGGATGTGATGACCTGGTTGGTGCAATAAACATGTTCTTTCTTCGGCCTCCCCTTTGCATCAAAGTAGCTTTCAGGTAGGTTCTGGCTGAAATAAACGGTGCGCGGAAGCCTTGGCGCTCCATGGCGGGTAAAAAGCGAGTCTACGTTGAAGTTGGACACCTTGTCATACCAAGCAGTAAAACCTGTGGGTGGTTTGGCCATTGTGAGCCCAGCGCTAGGCTGATTAGTGAAGACACCCAAGAAGTACGAAAGATGGGGCTTGAGAAAGCTGAGAATGATATCAGACAAGCATTTCTTGATGGTGGCTGGGACTGGTTTTGCGGCGCGCCAAAGGATGATGATGCATGACTGTCCTTCGGCTTAAATCCTACCCACGCTTATGCCGCAGCTGACTTAGCATTTTTCCGGAAAATCTGCAAACTTGCTCAGGCCAAGGTCAAACTGCGGGCAGAAATGCCTAGAAAATATTCATTCACAACCCACGAGCTACATCAACATATCATGCGGGTAAATACTGCGCTTTCTGTATATTGTCGAGGTTTAAAACTAACTCGCAGTTCGCCCACCGACACGCTAAAATCCTTAAGCGGTGCAGTAAGTAGATGGTAAGACTGCCTGACTCCGAGCTATTTATACGCCGACGGAAGCGCATGCTTTAAGAATCAAGATGCTTTATCAGATACGATGTCCCGATTCACACGTAAGATGGGCACGCAGAATGAAGTCCATGACCCCAGAGCAAAAGACTTTATAGTGTAAGATTCAAGTGTAAAGGAAGGTGGAGACTACGGTGAGATCATGCGGGACAAGATTGTACGAAGAAAGAGTAGGCCATTATCCAAAGGAGACAAGTCAAACGAAGGCAGTATGGTCACGCGAGAACTTCGACGTGAGACAGATAGGGTATCGTAATTTTTACTGTGATGAGAATCAGATTCCAGAGTTCGATCGATGGTAATGCTCATTACGCACATCAGGATCAGAGGAAAAATTAGACCTCTATTGGTTGGTCGCAGGTCGTTGCTGCACACCCTCCTTCAGTGCAAGGAGTTGCTTCGAACGGAAAGCCTCGTAATGGATTTGCGCCGTCGTCTCGATAAGGTCCTGCAGGTGTGTCCTATACAAACATGTCAGACCGTTTGGGTTAGTCCTCGGATAATTTCACGTACCTTGTGAGGAAGTTTCGCAGGTGTACGAATTCGCAGTGGGTCTCGTCTTCCACGTTAACAACGCCCCAGCGGTTCTTACGCCCACGAACGGATTTGCCGTCGATGATCACGCTACGTTCCGACCCAACCACAGCGAATGGGATCATGCTCTGTACATGATTAAGCACGTGACCTTGACGTGTTCAGATCCACTTGAACTCACCCTGATCGACTCGTTGAGCTCGATTTCTTCGTCGTCATTTTCATCGGTATCAAAGGGATACAGACGAATGTTGTTGTAAACGAGCTCAGCACGAATCTAAACACGTGGTATGAGCTCGGAAATTACCGCAAGTCCACTGTAAGCTTACCTTCTGCTTGAATGCTTCCCGCTCCTCGAGGGTCAAGCTGTCTGCCTTGGCAATTACGGGCACGACATTGACAACCTCGCTCAGCTTTTTCATCACAATCACGTCAATGGCACGCAGGGAGTGTCCCGTGGGGTTAATAAAGTACAAGCAGCAGTGGATACGCGTGTCCTGGATGTATCGGTCACGCATGGCTGTAAGTTCTTTGCGGAGGTACGCGCTGTGTTGATCCTTGATGTACTTCACGATGGGATCCCAGCTACACGCAATATTGAGCCAAGAATCAACAGTCGCCTCGGATAAAGACGTACCAGTTCTCGTTGTTAACTTGGTCGCCGTATCCGGGCGTGTCCACAATGTTGAGGCGCAGTTTCACGCCATTCTCGACGATGACTAACAAGAAAATATTCAGCTGACCGAAATGACCCATTTAAAACGAGCGCACCATGCGAAACAGCCTGAATCTCCGTCGTTTGCCTGACGGGCTCGTCAGATTCCAACCGACCCTTTGAGTCGATCAAATGCGACGCAAAAATAGTGTTAATCAAAGTGGACTTTCCAAGACCAGTTTGTCCTGTTACCCAGTTCATAATGAATCAACGTGCACCACAAAAAGCTCGTCGGACAGCAACTACATACCCGCGACGATGACATTGAACTGGAAACCACGCTTCAAGAGCTTGTGCTCAATTTGCTGGGTAATGGAATCAAAACCGACGTATGAAGTCGCATTGATTTCTTCAACAGCTGCTGCGGCCATGGCGTTCAAGTTCGAAGTTCGGGGGAAAGGGAAGGAAAATGAAAAGGGCGACGAACTTCAGAGTGAGGTGAAAGCTCGAAAGTGCAACGAGAATGTGGCGGCAATTTTGTTATATTTGGGGTCCCGCTTCAGTTATAGAGTTTCGGGGTCCCAAGCCGAGCCACGCCAATTGAACTTCGAACACCCTAGATAATGGTAATGCGGCTCGAGAAAGTCATACATTCGAATTCTACTACACCTCTTCTACTTAGTGAATCTGCTTCTATACATACCTACAAACTCGTAAAGATTCTCCTGATATTTTAGTATTTCACACCACCAAACCACCCATCTTCGCTTCCGTGGGTTATTCGGTCCTTGCATAGTCCACGCATCCGAAGTTGGCGGAGGCTGAGCGATGTCAGAGAACAGTGCCCAACCTGTGTCAAAAAATAGTGCCAATAGGCATAGAATTATCAGCATAAGCATAACAACGCGGCACATCACTTCGTAGAAGAACGGAGAGGTGTAACAGGAGAAAGGTATGGTATTGCGAAAGCCGCGATCAACACGACAACGGCAATAGCGACTGCAGTTGTCGCAGTTGATCTCGAGGTATTTTCTTTTGATGCCGAGGATGTGTGTGATCGAGGAGGTGGTTGGGAGGATCTAGAGTAGGAAGGAGACACAATGACTTGTACATACCCGATAGATTTAAGCCCATGAATGCTGTGTGGAATACGTTGCAATTAGATATGCACCAGGGACGTGTCGCTATAAACTCACTAATAACCCTCAACGTTTCGTGTAATCTCATCTTCCATACCTTTTGGTACACCTTGAAGAGT
Organism: Hygrophoropsis aurantiaca; assembly: GCA_021014935.1. NCBI lineage: Eukaryota > Fungi > Basidiomycota > Agaricomycetes > Boletales > Hygrophoropsidaceae > Hygrophoropsis > Hygrophoropsis aurantiaca. The sequence continues at coordinate 33,218 of MU267738.1, forward strand.
AAACGTCACCTTCGTGGAATCCGAAGATTGGTCAAGTGTGGTAGTCAGTGTTGCAGAATGACCTATCAAAGAATCAGACGGCCGCTTCGCTAGATCCTAGGATACGGATCAAGAACCAACCTGAAGGCCACGTCGGGCTTTGCAAGGCCCATGTTTGTACTATTTCCTTGCCTGGTTCAAGTGAAATGTATTTGCCCCTGACGCCTCCACCGAATAGAGAGTATTCAGATTCTGGCTGAGCAACCGACTATGTGCGTACAAAAAGTCAGAGCGCAGAGTTAGAGGAAAACGAACGACAGGAGATTTCCGTAAGTATTATATCCATATTGCACACATAATGCATGAGCAAACCATCTCACCTGCGCAGGTGCACGGGTCCACGACGGAATTCGATTCTGGTCTGTAAGAAGCCCGAAAAGATCGTCCGCGGCTGCCATAAACGTCGCCTCTTTGACCACAGTAGATGTGTTCACTTGCGCTTTCTTCGCTGGAGGAGCCTTTGCGGGAGCCGGACCAGGAGCCGGTGCAGTAGCCGTCGCCGTCGCCGTCGCCGTCGCCGTCTGAGCAGGTGCGGGAGTCCCAGTGCGGCTTGGATCACCGCTTACAGTGAGGTCCCTTCCGTGGGTATCAATGAGAGCGACTGGGAATTCGGCAAATTTCGCCTCAAGGGCAGCAGGTAGACGAGCTTTGGCAAGGGCGAAAACCGTGTCAACCGCAGGATTAGACTTGGTCTTGAGGGTCCATTCATACTACAAGGTATGAGAAATAAGATAAATAACAGTAGAGCCCGGCTTCGTGTTAATGAAAACGTACAACATAATCTGAGAGTCCATCCAAGGTGATTTCATGGGAGACCTCAGGAATGACAACCTTCCCACTAACCGCGGTGCCATCGCTTGTAGTGCCCGTCCATTCAAGCGTCATTCTACAGTCATAGATCGTGATCAATCTATATTCAGAGGTAAGTTCGTCATTAACGGGATTCGCGTGGCAATTTGAACGCACTTCGACTTGCGTTGTCCGAGCTCAACGTCGCCATCGATATCATTGACAGCAGAAATCGCAACATTGGCTTCGGAGCCTTCATCTTGAATCACTAAAGCCGTCAATTCGCGTTCAAACCATGTTTTCGCCCATGGCGTTACATTTTTGTTCTTCCAGTGCCAATTTGCGGTACTAGAGGGCATCGACATGATGATTTAGTTGAAAGATGACGAGAGAAAATTTAGATGAAAGAGACTCCAAAGAGATGGGTAAGTATGGACACCACCGAAGGCAAAAAAATTTGGTTTAGTCGATTAGTATTGATATTGATGTGGTATAAAGCAAGAGTGGTATGACTCCAGAACATTCCAGCACTTGAGCTCTGAGATTCGCGATCGCAATAGGTACTACTGTACCATTTCTACACCGCGCTACGTTAAATTATTAGCCTATAGGAACCTACTCAAAAGGACTTGAACAATGTTGTATACCACTTGGATGAAATACTAAAGGTACACTGGTATCATACATATATTGAATGTGATGCTGTATCTAGATTGAGCAGATGAGATTAAGGTGAGTTACAGTACAGCTGCTATACGAGTTGTAAAAGGACGTCTACCACCAAACCCACCTTAACACGGGCGGTATTGACGCTTGTATCTCTTGTCGATATGGTGGAAGACCTGACCGCGGGTGACAAATCTCTGGATTAAGAGTGGGAGAATCCATCTGAGGGCTCGTCCGCAAACCTCACCCCTTTGGCTTTTTTACGCGGTGGTTGAGATGGATGATCTATTAATTCATCATCTCGAGAAGCCTCAACGGCTGTCACATCAACTGTGCTTGTGCCCACATCCTCCTGTGCAGCATTTGCGGACATGTGATCTAAAAATGCAAAGTCAAGCGATGGTCCACTGTCGGCAACTTGATCCAGGAACTGAGGGTTCTATGAAGAATGTCAATGGCAACACAACAGACAAGAAGCCAACAAACCTCAATGAAATGCCGCATGCCGCTGTCTGTCATCATGGTTGGTATCTTATAAGCAACACCTTTGAAGTGCTGCCTTCTATTTATCATCGCCTCTTCCGCAGTTGAGCGTATTACAAGAGTCTTCACTGAGAGACACCATAGAATATTAGCTCTTGGCTGGTCATCCACAGTGGAGTGTTTACCTGTAATCGGTTTTGTCTGGCCAATTCGATGAGCTCGCTACCAAAAAAAGTTCAGCACGACTGTAGTTGACCTCGCCATCGAACTGACCTTTATTGCTTGACTTTCCTCGTCAGGTCTCCAAACGGGCTCACAAAAAATGACACGGGAGGCAGACACAAGATTTCTAATTCATTTTTATGATGGCAGGAATAAAGGGTAGAAAAGACACTCACAACCCACGTGCTCCTAGCTTTAACTGGATAAGAAAAACACGGAAAGTCTCTGAAGTCTCGAAGGTCATAACGAACTGCTCTCTCTGAGCAGGAGTAACATCCATTGTATAACGAAGATACTTGACTTCAACAAGCGAAAGACCTTCGGCAACATGCGCGAGTGTGAGTGGTGATTTTGAGAATATCAGAAATTTCTCTTTACGAGAGTGCTTGAGCACCTATTGAGTGAAAGTGAGGTTCAGGCAACAATGACGAGATGGCTACACACTTCGTTCAATACATAATTTAATTTCGTTGATAACGAGCCGCGGACTCGAACACCCGATAGCGGAGACATGTTCGATGTCTGAGGATCAGCTGTGATTTCACCGATTTCGTCGACGTCATGAGCTTTTGATGGGGCGATACCCAGTTCTATATTGACTTCAGTGACCATTTTCTTTGTCTGCACATCGCTTCTAATCCGCCGCTCTTGCTCGTTGATGAGGTTTCCTTGTGTCACCATAAAAATCGTACTGGCGAGAGGACGTTTACGAACTTGATCACGAAGTTCAACTAATCGATTGGCATGTATGAGGTTTAAGTCGCGAGAAGGAAGCATAAGTTGACCGCGAGTCCATGCCTCAAACACCTGGGAATCCATGTCGGATGTTTGAAAGGGGACATCTTCATGATACTGCATTGCGCGCCAAAGTTTGTCTTCAGCAGCAGATCGGCTAGAAACATAGGTAAAGGACCACCGATAGTATGTCTGGATGGGATAGCCTCACGCTTGTGTCAAAGCCTGTTTCAATAATTCCATATCTGATTCAGAGACTCCGCGTTGAATAGCGTGGTCCAGGAACTCGTCAGCTTCCCTGCAGATTTGATCGACGTTATAAAGGATATTGGATGCCGACCAAAACAGGCTCCTGTAAAGCGATGTGAATTTCATCAACACGCTATAGATTGCTAACTTACTGTGAGATGTTGTCTGTAGCATTTTGTAACGCCTTTGCGTTCTGCGAAACGTATCATGTATAAAATATCAATGCAAAAGGAAAGTTTAGTAGTTCTTACCCTGTCATGGAAAATATAGTCCTTCGAGAATCGAGATAAGTCAACGAACAATATTATCTTGGACTATCCGCGAGACTCACTTGATCTTTCCGCTGAGAATCGATGGCATTGATTGCAATACTTGCCTGCATAGCGTTATATGACTTGAGGGCGAATGGGTCAAGATCCATGAGTATTATTTCATGTGTCATGGGCTCCAGCTTTACATCCCGTTCGACATCCTCAACGCTGTCTCATTTAGCAGGGAAACCTTGTTTCAGAAAGAAAAGGCTCACCGGTGACGTACCATGACCATTTCCATCACTTGACTCAACACCTTGATCGCTCCAAAACGCGGTCCGTGATTACAACAAAGCGGAGAAATGACATTTACACCAAACGACTTCGGGTCCGCTTTGAATTGCGGAACCGCAAGGAAATCACCAATCATATGCGCAAGTTTTCGCAGATTTTCATATTCGTACTTGCCCCATACTCTTGTCACAGAACCTTCGTTATCCAAGGCTGGTGTGGAGCTTTCAGATGACGATTGCTCAAAATCGTGTTCTGACGATGGGGGTGATTCTGCATCCGTACTGTCAGACTGCTGTCCGAGGTTGAGCCCTAAAATATTTGACGTCGGAGTGCCTGTCACGATCCATTTACTTTGGATACTCAATTGTCGCACGAAAAAATTGATAGCTCCAGTGATGTTGCTTGATATATGTCCTTCGTCGATAACAAGCCGCTTCCAGCGCATTTGCAACAGAGGAGTCACTTCGGGGATGGATTGGCAACTGCAATCTGGTATTCGTGTATCGGGGAGCATTGGGCAAGAGCAATTTTTGAGATTATACAAGCGGTTCAGTTGGTTCAGTTTGGCTTCGGTGCGAAAACCTAGGAAGAAACCCTCAATAAAGAAACGGGAAATTTTTATCACGGATACAAACGGGTATCCGACATCACTATAACCTATAGATCCAAAGCATTTGAGAGAAGCTTCATGAATACTGAGAAAACTTACATCGTAATTAGAAGCGAGAACTCGCGCAGCAGGCAACTTTGTTGATTGCTGTACAATAAGGTATCGTAGGCTGGAGTTACAATGCTTGAGAATCTCGCGATCCCATTGGCCTAAGAGATTTAACGGGACGATAACAAGGGTGGCGCGAGTCAAATACATGATGCGTGACGGTGAATGCTTATTAGGACGCTGACGAGCTATAGATTTGCTGATAACGTCCCTGTCGTAACTGTAAAAAAAGGGTGTATTCATTTGAATTTGTCTTAATAGAGAAGAGCCTTCGAGTTGATCTTCCCGCTGTCGCAGCCCAAGATTGATTTGTGACTTGCCGATATAATCCAAAAGGAGCTCCACAAGAGACGGAACTTGCTGTAGACACTGACTATTACCTCTAGGGTTTTTTCGGCCCATTGGGTGTTCTGGAGGCAGGAAACTATGATGTGTCAACGGTGTCAAAACCGTGTGAAGGTGTTCCAATGATTGCTCGGGGTCCGGAAGTTCCTCAGCAGTTGAAAGGATCAGTGCAAGGATCATTAAAGTCTTGCCCGTTCCTGTGCGCATTTTGAGATAGGGATGATCTGACATTAACAAGGAGGACAGACCTAGCTCTTCGCACAGTATGCCTCCGCAGTTTCGCGAAACCAGAGGGCATTCCCGTCTTATTTCCCATGTAGACGGGAAAATGAAAAATTGGTCACCACGAACTCCAAAGACGGGGACAAATAGTGGATCAGTAATGGGTTTCGAAGTACTCTCTCGTTCAATCATTGCGTCAACTGTTTGACGCTGGTAATGATAAAGACCTGTGCGGAGGCCCCACTCGTGATATTGTGAGGTAGGCACTGTAGTGGGTGAATGCATGGTGTTATATACATCCGCCATTGTGCGGTTATCCTAGGAAAACATGAAATCAAAGCATGTCGAGTGGAATTTGGGAGACATATACACTAGTTTTTGACAGCAGATATATTGGAGGTGATGAGACTGGAACGAGTTCTTTGGCGTCCCAATATTCTGGATTCAGCCTGATTTGGGAAAGAACTTCTTGAAGACGCGACTTCGCTATTTTCATAACTGAAGGCGCGCAATTATGTAGTTGCCCATGCATGTTTTGGTGGTCTCTTGGTATTAGATATATTCGGAGGTGAACCGTCTTTTCTGTGACGTCGTACCGATAAGTAGCGCGAATGAACAGATGTTCTGCTAGGAAAGTGATGTAAAAAAATAATGTGTCTTCTGGTCGATGATTCCATGGGGGAAGGAAGTGCCAGCCATCGCTGGCGTGGTTATGATTGCAAGGAATGCGCGCTCGTGGAGCTTCTATGATGATCGTTCCCGCTGAAATTAACTTGGAAAGTGCCAGTGGATCGTGTTCGTCCTCAGGCTGGGGAACAGTTACAATGCTAACAATTTCTCCTGTGTTTCGTTCGAATGACTTCGCACGACATATGGAGCAGCACGAAGGACAAGGGATATGACATTGATTGATTGTGCATCCAGAATGAAACTGGTCATCCATTCAAGAACTGGGGTTGAGCTGGAACGTCAGAACGCAGAATGGCGATCCTACGAAAGCCTGATCGTTGTTTCCAGGTCAAGGGTTCACCGAGTGTGGGAATATATTGACATAATGAGACTTGCCTTATAGTCACAAATACTCCAAGGCGGATTAAGTGAGCCATCATACTGCCATCATGTCCTCAGCTCTGCGTCCATGTAGCAAAAATATTCGAGTCTCGCAGAAGATATCACGGTTTAGGACACCTTCTAGACAGCAATCGACTGCTTCAAAACCAGAACTCACGAAGGAAAATCTAACCTGGCCAGAATATCTAAATATCCGAAAAAGCAAACGGAAATGGGAGACGGTAATACGAAAGGTCGTGTCTTTCTTCAAATATATCTCTAATACTTACTCTACAGGCTGTGACAATTCCCTGTTCAATCTTGGGCTTTGTAGGCGGTATCGCGTATTTCGGTTCACTAGAGACTGACGCGACAAAACCTATCATGGTTTGTGCCGAATCAACTGTTTTATTGAAGCTTTATTCGATCATCTTTTATAGGGAATTGATCCACTGTTCTTCTACGGTGGCTGTACCGTAGGCTGTATGGGTAGGTTGACTGTCAATCTATGGGATTTAACTGAGTACCGTATGATAGGACTGGGATATCTCATTGGTCCTGCTATTGGTTCAGCTGGGTGGCGAGCGACTCACCGTCGCGCTATGAATCTTATTGAAGCCAAGGACCGCGAATTTCACAAACGCATAGTAAAAAACCGCGTAGACCCGACCAGACAAAGTGCAACGAATCCTGTGCCCGATTTCTATGGTAAGCGCTCCGCATTTTCCAGTAGCTTATCAGTGACGCGTTGCTTAAAGGCGAAAAAATTGGATCCCTGCACCAATACAGACAAGTGAGTAGCATCGTTCCTTGACACATTGCGTTAACCTAAGTGTACTGTGTTTAGTGGCTGCGAGATCAAGCGAGATTCAGAAGGAAGGCCCTCTTGCCGGAAGAGTAGAAACGCCTTTTGTCAATTATCGCCCGCTGTGCTTATACCAGCCTCGTTCGTATATGGTTTTCGCGAATATATAATGTTTTCACCTCATCTGACGGATTTATCGTTCGCATTCCGTCCGGTTAAGCAACTGCATACTCGATATTCTCTCATCGATATGCACACCATGCGACGCGACACTTCTTTAATGTCGCGAGACGGGTACAATGCTGAAGAAAACATGAAAGATTTCGCACTATGGAAAAGGCAAGAATAAGAAAAAATCAAGTCGGATTGACTTCAGACTCTTGAAGAAACTATCAGATTTGTTTCTATCACCGGCAGTGTGGTCATCGGCAGCTTGAAGATAGTATATCAAGCTCACAAAAACCGTACTGTTGCATTCTCCCGCCTGCAGAACCAAAGCCTACTTTGTTCGCTTGAAGTATACGCGTTGGAAATCCCGATACATTGGTGATCTGTGCTCGTAACATTCTGATCAGGCTTTAGACTGAGCCACGGTACCTGCTTGAACTCGCAACACCAAACCACAGCTGCGAATTCGTGGAGATATTCTTATTACTACCCACATGGATAGTCCTGCGAGAAGCTAAGGTAAATCTGATGTTAAAATATCGGATTGCTATCTCGGTGAAGATGCAATAACCATACTTACAAGACTGGTACAATTTGAATGGCACTGACAAGAAAACATGAACGCGTCCACGTGATGATCTGATTCCAAATCAGTTGTTTCATCCACACAACTTGTTGTCCTTTTGGTTTCTTCCTGTTGGTCGTATCTCTTATATGTACTATCTCAAGGAAGTTAACACACGGTTGATTTCTTCATAACGCACCTGCTAGCAATCGACGTGCCATGAAAACCTTTCTCGGCCTGCCCGTGGAGTTATTATGCCATGTCTTGGGTGAACTTGAGGCCCTCGATCTTCTTGCTGCTCGCAAGGTTCAGGGATTTATTCTATCCTTTAGTTTATTCTTCCACTGACCGCGCTGCAGACATGCCAGGTGCTGAAACAAACTATTGATAATTCAGAAGCTCTGAAGTACATCTTGGACATGCAATACTATCAGATGGTCCCAGTCCCATGGAGCAAGTTACCAGTCGCTGCTCGTCGGAAACAACTCAGGCAACGCGAGGCAGCTTGGCAGAAACTCAAACATCGAGCTTCATGCAAACTCCCATTAGATACATTGGGGGCAGTTTACGAATTCGTTGGTGGCATATACGCCGATTATTCGGGCGGAAAGATCCGCTTTTTCCAGCTGCCAACGGTCGAGAAACCCGAAATCGATGTGGCTTGGACGCATTCTACATCTGAATGGAATTTGGTTGAGTTTACTTTCGCACTTGCGCAAGATTTATTGATTATAGTCGCGGAGTCGTCCGACCTGTGAGTAGCATTCGACGTGGTTTGGTTTACACTTTATTAGACTCAGACTCCCTTTTATTTTAGTGACCACCACGCCTATGACGTGCATATCAGGTCGCTTTCTACGAACGAACCTCACCCAATGGCGGGTCGGACGACGCTGCAAGCCCTCCGGAAAGATACCGTGGCCCCTGCCGCTCTTGGGCTCGTGGGTCTCGTGGAAGTGCGGACCCATGGAGATTACTTTGGTCTCCTGTTTCGAGACGCTGTCGTGCAACCTGGTAACGACGTTCCAGAAACCTACTTACAAGTTTGGAATTGGAAAAAAAAACATTATGAGGTATACACGAATCTCTAATCCTGTGACAGTGTCCATAACTCAGTTTCATACAGTTTCTGATGCAGTTTGAGTGGGGCGCAAACGATTTCTTGTTTCTTTCAGATGATACCTTTCTCGTCCTAAATGGGGACCCGGAAGCACACCTCGGATTGTACTCGTTCGGGGATCTCAGCAATCAACCCCGAATAATTGGGAGATATGCCTTGCCAGAGTTGATGGACGACTGGTACTATTCATATACGTTCGCGAGCTTAAACCCATCTCCTTCTAACACTGTTCATCTCCCAAACGGCGTCCCATACGGGTTCCCACAGGATTTCTATCCAAGCACGGAGGACCAAATCCTCATGTTCTATGTCGAAGTATCTCGAGAATCGAATGAACCGGATGCCCACACCCTCACGTTTGTCATTTATCGCAGTACATTGCTCAACCTCAAGCAAATCATGAACGACATCCGACCTAAGCGTTCTGTCACCGCGAAGCCTGTACCTTGGTCACTATGGGGGCCAAAATACACACGATGGTTTTCTGAGGGGCACAACATGAATTGGCAGCACTCCACATGCGGGTACAGAACTATTGAAACTATCAACGAAAACCTAGGATTTTCCCCGGCGACACTTCGCAGATTGAAAATAAAAGACTTCAATCCTAATCTGTTGCACGAAGGCTCCACTGGTAGCGATGGCTGTCGTTTGGGACGCCTTGTTCCGAGTGCTCCTACCACGACGCTACGTCGTCCCTTTGCAGAGCCTCTGGGGTCTGCCCTTGCATATAGAGAGGTTATTAGCGAAGAAAAGTTCGAAGCCACTGACGTAATGATGGGTGCATCGACTGTCCTTTTGTGCCACGTAAGTAATGGGTACAGCTGATGGCTGTCATAGACTGATTATCTTGTTTACAGCGCGGAAATGCTGCGGATTTGCTTGGTGTTGATATCTTAATGTTTTGAATGTGGTAACCATGTCGTTGTCACCTTTCAGGGCAAACACTTGTAACTTTCAATTGGTCGCTGTCAATTGTATCCGATTTATAATTTCCTGGCCATATATACGTACCTTCCAACCAGGGGTCACTGTTGACATCAAGTGATTGGTGGACTCTCCAAGTCTGATCAGGCTGTTGAGTCATCAGGCTTTTGAGCTAAGATATCAGCTTGAAAGCAACTACCAAATCGTAAGATTTTCTTTAAAGTTACTATGCGTACCATGGACATCTCGTATAATATATGACGTTCGATCGATAAGTATCTACTGCTAGTGCGAGTGACCACTAATATCACATGACAGTCGATATCCTTACTGACCACGAACTACTACCCATCTGAACAGAGGCAAGCTTACAAGTGAAGCTTGTCCTTTACTCCACCCCGGATTTCTTCCCATCTCTTAGCATAGAACACTCCGGCGAACACGCGGGCGATCTTCCGAATAGCGCATTACTCGAGGTGTCATGCAAATCCTTCTCGATCTACCCCTTGAGATATTATGTCAAGCCCTAGGTGAACTTGGGGCGGGCGATCTTCTTGCTGTTCGTAAGGTACAGGAATTTATTCTGTCATTTAGTTTTTCCTGTCACTGATCGCACTGTAGACATGCCAGGTGCTCAAACAATCCATCGATAATTCGGAAGCTTTGCAATACATTTTAGACCTACAATACTATCAGATGATCTCAGTCTGTGCGGCTGTGAGCAAGCTACCAGCCGCTGCTCGTCGGAAACGACTCAATGCAAGTTCCCTTCAGATATTAGAGGGGAAATTTACTGGTTTGATGGTGGCATATATGGCGAATATTCAGACGGAGAGCTCCGTTTTTTCCAGCTGCCAACAGCCGAGAAACCCGAAATCGACGTTACTTGGATGCATTCTACATCTGAATGGAATGTTATTGATTTTACTTTTTCACCCGCGCACGACCTATTGGTTATAGTCGCGGGGTCGTCCGGTCTGTGAGTATCATTCGGCACGTTTTGATTGACAGACTCAGACTCTCTTTTATTTTAGTGATCACCACGTTTATGACGTGCATATCAGGTCGCTTTCCACGAATGAACCTCACTCAATGGCGGATCAGACAACGTTGCAGGCCCTCCGGAAAGATATCCTGGCCCCTGACGCTGCTGAATTTGAGCGTCCCGTGGAATTGCGGACTCATGGAGATTACGTTGGGACACTGTGTCTCCAAACCTGCTTACAAGTTTGGAACTGGAAACAGAACGAGTATGAGGTAATCATGAATCTCTCATTGCATGACCTCGCCAATAATTCCGGTGGATATCTAGTTTATGATGCAGTTTCCATTGGGTGCACACGACTTCGTCTTCCTTTCCGACGATACATTCCTCATCTTAAATGTGGAAGGACACTTCGAATTATACTCGTATGGAGGTTTCAACAGAGAACCCCGGGTAATTGGCATGTACGCCTTGCCAGAGCTAAAGGAAGACTGGTACTATTCATTTACATTCGCAAGCTTTAATCCATCTCCATCTCACAATTTCTCTCTTCCAAACGGCGTCCCATACGGGTTCTCACCAAGTTTCTATCCAAAGTTGGAGGACCAAATACTCGTATTCAATATCCTAGTATCCCGAAATTCGAATGAACCGGATACCCACACCTTCGCGTTTGTCATTTATCGCAGTCATTGCTCAACCTCAAGCAAATCATGAACGGAATCCGACCTAATTGCTCCATCATCGCGGAACCTGTACCTTGGTTACTATGGGGGCCAAAATATACACGATGCTTTTCCAAGGGACACATGGATTGGGCGCAAGGCTCCGCGTTCGGATACCGAACTATCGAAATTATCGATGAATCCCCAGGAATTTCCTCGCTGATGCACAACCGTGACAGCTCTACAGGTAGCGATGGCTGCTGTTTGGGACGCCTTGTCCCGAGTGCTCCTACTACGTCGCCACGCCATCCCTTTACAGAGCCTCTGGGGTCAGCCCTTGCGTACAGAGAAGTTATTAGTGAAGAAAAGTTCGAAGCGTCTGATGTGTTGATGGATGGATCTACTGTCCTTTTATTCCTTGTAAGTACTTTATAGCTTCAGGCGATGGCTGTCATAGAGTCTAGACTGAACATCTTGTTTACAGCGCGAAAATGATTTAGAGTTTGGTGTTGACATCCTAATGTTTTGACCATGATATTGAAAATCATGTCATGGTCACCTTTCAGTGTAAATCCTTGCAACTTTCCCTGCGATGTTACTGTAATTGATTTCGCATATCAAAATGTATCCAAGTTGTACACTGCTGGTTAGATACTCGTACGTCCAAAATGGGTTTATCTTTGAGAAAAATGGTGAAAGTGTTCGAAGCAAATAAATATTAGTGAGGATAGAACGATCGTGGTGGTGGGACACAACATCATGGGTCCAAGGTGACTGGAACTTCATTATCCTCTGGTCGACAAGGCCCAACCTAACATGGTTGAAAAATCACTCAAGCGGAAGCAATGTATCATCGTAAGATGATATCGCATTTATGGAGCCATCGCCATCTCGGTTGTCTCAGCTGTGCGGACCTCTTGTGACATGCGCGGGAGTGGACAGCCTTTTAGGCTTATAGCCGCTCACAGATAGAGCATATGATGTGTTCATGGATGGCGGTATGGATGCGTCCATGGCTATGGGGGCCGCTAGTGATACGGGCAGCTGATCGGAGGATTTCAGAGTCGAGAGGGAGGGAATGGGTGAAGCAGCAGCAGATCTTGTAACGTAGGCAGGAGGTGAAGGTGGGCGCGCAACCGCATCAAATGCACGCGTTTGTGAAAGGGGCTCATGTTCGGGAATGGGACAGCTTATTGATCTAATTTGGGGAACCCATCGGACATCACTGGGCGCTTGCACGGGAATTTGGAGGAAATCAGTGGACTTGGGTGGGTCACATTCACCCTCCTTCTCGGACAGAAGAGCTTCTGAATCGATCCAGTAGCTGTCGCCCTCGCGAGCCAACTGACAAGCAGGGATCTTTCTCATTAGAGTCTTTTGTCTCCAGACCTGAATGCGCCATGTTGCAATACCTTGAGAATTATGAGATTTCCTGGATTATACATAGACACTCGAAATCGGACATACCAAGGGCGAGCAGTCCTACTATGCTGAACACAATTGCGAGGATGATTGTAGAGCTTGGGAGGGCCTTTGGTAGTGGTACCGGACTGGGACTGGACATCGTGCGGTTCGTCGAGTCTAACCATGAAGTAGATGCATCTTCTAAAAAACGAACTTGAATGGCGCGAGCGGGCCTGCTCGCCGCACCATTAGAGAACTCGAGGGAGGCACTCATTGGTGGAACGTGAAAATATTAGGGAATGAAAGTGGGCTTAAAGAAGATAGAAAGGTAACGTATGTCGAACAAGAGTGAAGGATCCTCGGATTACCTTCCATGACATGAGTTATAAGGATCACCGACATAGCAACCTTGATTCTGCACTGCCGATGGAGTCCTGAGATCAGTCACTAATTGAGAGCTGACGAGCCTGAGATAATTCGCATCTTGTCTCGGACAGGAGCTCACAACAGTGGAGTGGCCCGATAAACAGATTTAATCAGCATCCGAAGCAACTTAAATGATTCGAGGTTACCTGTGATAGCCAAGATGAAAAGGCGAGGTGTAATTAGTCTGGGTGAGTCAAACGCTACTGCAATGCAAAAGGCGAGTGTCGGGTCGAACAGAGAGCGAGGACCCGGGACTCGGGGATAAAACTCAAGCCGCATCACCGTGACGTTGGGCGCAGTTGAGCGCTCAGTCTCAATCACAAAGTCATACATATCAGAACGTATGGGGCTTGACATTCCCAGCACCAGCCTGATGCCCCTGTGTCGTAGGCAAAACTAAAATAGCCACAGCGTGGTAGCAATGCATACAGGGCATCATAAATTCATGGTTAGAAAAAATAAGTCAGTATGTTAAACGTAATCCACAAGTTGGTTCGATACAGCCCTGTATAACGACCGTGCTCCCTCTGCAGGAAAGTATCCAGGAAGAGCCTTCATCACCATAAGCTCGATATCCCGGGGTAACATCGTCCGAACAGCGTCGCCAGCAAGCGTATAGATCGCCTCTGCGCATATCGCCTTTTTCTCATCCAATGAAAATGGAACAAAAGGTAAAACCGTAGTGACGCGAGAAAGTAGCGACGCCTGGCGATTTATGAGCATGTGGCCATTCATATAAAAAAGCAACGTACTCCAAGACACTGGGAGACACGAGGTCTCAGTTGAGAGGTTAAATCGCTATATTCCTCTCGAGTCATTGGAGCATCGGGATCAGAACGAGATTCATGGTACTGGAAGACCAAGTCATGGCCAATGTTGGACGTTCCAAGCCACACCACGTTACGAACATCAACGTGGCGTTTGCCAGCCTCAAGCGAACAACGCCCAAGTTCCCAAGGCATCAACAACGACCATAAAGCCTTTTCATTCTCAGTCTTCTCGATCTCCTGAGAGAAAGTCAGACATCATTCATGCTCAGGTCGACATACTTACATCCAAAACAACCACGCATTGCTTTCCCTCGTTGTCGAGCAAAAACTGAGCGAGGGTGTTCGAAGATGGCTCCTGTGAAATGAGATCAACTGGTGGACGAAGGTAAGAGGTAAAACAAAATTACCTCGTAAGGACTCATCGAATATGATTGCCACAGGTCATGGGTAGAGCGCAAGGTAGTCATATTTACAGTGTGTGTTGGAACATCAAGCAGAGACCCGACTAAGTTGAGGATTAATCTCGATGATTAGGGCACAATAAGAACGAAAAAACGTACACTTCCTCGCCAGTAGGCTCTTTCCATGCCCGCTTGGACCTACCTTGACGTTCAACACCTGTTTACAAGAGAATATAAGAAAGAGCTTACCGCATAGCAAGACCACAATTGGAGTGACAGATAATCGTTGAGAATGCGTGCTTAGCACGCGGAACAGTTGCTCGAGAGCACGATCCTGGCCTACAACATCGTATCGAACCCTTGTCAGTGGGCGGAAGAAGGAACGATGGATGAGCTGGGAAGTTTGCCGAGTGTGTGCAGCATCTGCCCTACTAACGAAATATCTGTGGAGCTCAAATGAGAAAAGATACACCGACAACGACAACTCAAATTTACCTTGTGGCAGGGTCCATGCCTTCTAGTGTTGTAGCTGGTGGAGGATGATCTATGAACGAAGCCACGTCACTTTCATCGGCGAGTGGTGTATGCGGCGCAGGGTTCAGGTTCGGATCTCGTAGAGCAGCTGGATCAGCACCATATGCGAGGAGAGCTTTGACAATTTCATTTTTGTGAGTCAAATTGTCGTTTGTGAGAGCAAACGCCAGGGCAGACTGAGGTCCAACTTGATCATTAGGACCTGCATCGCCGCTCTCCAATACCTTTCGAACCTGCTCAACATCATCACTCGCGATGGCGAAGAGTAAAGTAGGTTTCGGTGTAGCTATAGCGTGCATGTGAATGCTCAACACAGAGATAGGGCGCGCGGTGATTTCAGGAGCGGGCTGCGCTGAAATAGGGCGGCATATTGTCTCATCGTTCTCGTTCTCGTTCTCGTCCAAGTCTTCGTCTTCGTCCTCGTCGAGAACCAAGCTGTGGGCGGACAGTCTGTTAGATGTGCGTCGATATGAATCTGCGACACTGTAGTTACGAGAACCAGCTCGATAATGGGATAGTCGCCAGGATTTAGCCTGCGTGATAGGAGCAGATAACGGTTGCGAATCCCGTTTTAATTGAGAATGCTGGATTGAAAGAACGTGATCGGAAAGTCGATGTATAGGCGATGCGTCATTAGCGGGCGTAAGGGTATTGCGAGTATGCTCGGGTATGATTGATGAACCAGAAGACGAATGCTAGCGTGCAAGGTCAGGAAACGGAATGGTGACTAATGCAATCCACGGGGCTCACTGAAGAATTACGCAAAAGCGGGATACTAGATGATACACTGGGAGAATGTGGTATAGATGAGCTGTATATATGTTCTACGGAAGCAACGAGATTTAGCAGCTGAACAGAACCTACAAAATGAGGTAAACATACCAGATATAATGCTGATACGAGATGATATGCTTGATGACGGAGATGATATGGACGGCTTTTGATTTAGGGCAGTAGACTGAAACAATTTCAGAAGTTTGTTCAATCAGATCAACACGAAACACTCACCAATCGGAGAGGTTTGAGCCGGCTGTTAGAAGTTTCGGAAGCCGAACCCGGAGATAGAAAATGATCTACAGAAGACACGCTTGCGGCAGAAACATAACATCGATCTGATTCAGATTTTGAGACGTCTGTATAGATCCGCAAGTCATTTTGTAATCCTCGCCGGGAAGGAAGCTCTGCGGGTGCCGATTGAGAACCATCCAACACTGAACTCCTCGTCGAACACTATACATGGTATGATAGTTGTTAACGCGGCATCGGGGAGCAACACATCAAGCGTCTCACCTGAGGATTCCTGCGTTTGAAACTGAATGGGATCTTAGTGCTTCCTATCTCTTTTGACAAAATTCGCGACGTAGATCTGGCTACAAGGTTGGATGCACTGTCGCGAGGAGGTGATGGCTGTTGAGGTTGGTAATCATTGGACTGTATCGGTGAAGAGTGCACAGAAGCGAAATTTGCGGAAGAATGGCGGTCTTGGGTAAGCATCAATGGACGAAGAGGAGCTGCTGCAGACGGCGGATCGGACAGGCTACCGGTGAAGTGCGAGGCGCCCAGGCCAAACGAATTGAAAGCTTGCTGCAATGAGTCGGGTGCAGATGAACTGAACAAGCCGTCCACATCCGCAAGTATATTGGACAGCGAGTCGATAGAGGCTCTCAGGTCGCGGGTGCCCAATTTCGGCGAAAGTTCGTCTGGCATGACATTTGGCTGAAGGGCCAACTCCCCTAAAATATTTGAAGAGTCCATTGACTCCACGTCCACGTACTGATCATACAATGACTGCAAAATGTCCGACCCTTCAAACGCTCCACTGACGGAGCAGGTATTGTCGGCCATAGGAGGAGGAGCTGAAGTTGGAGAGGATTCGCGTATAGGAGATTCAGCACCACCTTGCTCCGTGGAAGAAATCGACAAGCTTCTACCCTTGACAGTGAGGTCTGATGCAGCACGGTCTCGCTGGAAAACAGACGAAGGTACAGATTCTGCAGGGGCAAGGGCAGAAGATATAGCGGATACACCTTTGATTGTGATATCGGAGGTAGCACGATCCCGTTGCATTGGCGCGACGGGGTGGGCATCGTTACCAAATGATACATTATCTGGCAATGTCATGGAATCATCGACAGTAGAAGCCATGGACTTGTCGGGGTCATCGCTGACCCAAGATAGATCCTCGTTTGCCAATTCAAGATGATCATACACATGATTGAGCTCTTCGAGAGTACCATGGTCCGCCGGACCATCCAAACGGGACGTGGAAGAAAAAGATTCCAAAGTGTCCCGCATTTCGTGTACAGGGTCTGAGGGAGCGCCATGTCCCGCTGGCCAACAATCTGAGAGCGTCGTGGATTCGGAGGCCTCGCCATCGCAATCCAACGAAGCCAACGACGGACAGCCTTCAAGCTCTTCCTGGTTGAAGTCAGAGTGCGGCGAAATGGATATTGAGCGACGGTTTGTGGAGCGCTCTAACGCACTTTGCACGTCCGACATCATGGCCCACCGTGCCCCACAGTTATCAGCGGACACGAACATAGAACTTGAATCGTCCACAGCAAGTGATGGATCATCGTATGCCAACCCCAGGGAAGATTCGGACGCTTCATCCTGTGACTCAGACTGCAAAGAGTCGTCACATGACGCGGACAATAATGATGTGTTTGGCGAAGATGGCCTTGAACCGACGGAGAATATGGAATTCCGTCCAGATAACGACGTTTCCTCCATTAAATCATCTGATGACATCGCAGAGGTCAGGATAGCTTTCAGCGTAGTCTGGGGATTTGAGGGCAAAGTTTCATCTACAACCTCAGCAGTAGGAGGATCCGAATGAATTACATCTGAAGTATTGGCTTTGAGATCTCGAGGTAGACGCATCGTAGGTGAGCTATAGTCGGATACCATTGAGTCCCTTTCTTCTAATTCTACACCATCTCCTGGCGGCATGGGAAAGGCGTCATATGCCTCTAAAATTGAAAAGGTCAGCTCGTCCTCGCCCTCGTCCTCGTCCTCGTCCTCAGCATCTCCTTCATTCTCGGATATTTTATAAGACGACGGTGACGGCCTAATTGCCCTCACATCATAGGACGTTCTCCGCGAAAGAGGTAACGGAGAAGTGAGTGATACACGACCAAAATGAAAGCTCGCTGGAGATGATAAGGCGCTTCGCGGGGGAGATCTTGTAAAAGGAAGAGGGCCTGTCCAGCTATCCGCATAACCTGAATCTATTGAGTCTTCGCGAGCAGGTCGCGAACAAAGCGAGAAAGGTCGAAGCCGTGCGGATAATTGTATGGGGGAGAGAAGTGAGGATGCTGTTTGTGCATCCTCGCCGCTTGGCGATCTCCCAGAGCCAGCCTCATGAACGGCGGATAACGCCGACGGTCTGTTCGCGGCGATCATAGTGTGTTGACCGTCTGGTTCGGACTGAAAACTATCTTCATCCAATATATACGATGGCGGCTCCGGGTCCTCTTCTTCGTCTTCTGAATCACTGTCAGAGGCAACACCGACTTCAACTGAGGCGGTAAATGGAGGATGAACGAGGCTAGGCAAGGTAGAATCCACTAGGGAATCTGCGACAATTGTCGAATCGTCGAGGGTGATGTCAGAGTTGTGCTCCGGTGTATCGTTACTTGGAACTTGAAGCAATTCAGTATCGGAGACATCGGTCAATGATTCATCCTCCTCGAGAGATT
This sequence comes from Hygrophoropsis aurantiaca, assembly GCA_021014935.1. Lineage (NCBI taxonomy): Eukaryota > Fungi > Basidiomycota > Agaricomycetes > Boletales > Hygrophoropsidaceae > Hygrophoropsis > Hygrophoropsis aurantiaca. The sequence goes on from MU267738.1 coordinate 51,752, forward strand.
CTTTGCTGGGGCCGATGACATCTTGAAGAGCTAACAATAAGCCAGATAAACGAGGAGACCGGTTGTTGGAAGGAACGCGAATTGAGCGTGGGCTCGCAGAGTTGACCACTACAGAAGGCGGGCTGAAAGCAGACTTTGGAGGCGAAAAGACGCGATTTTCAACGAGCTTCGCGTCAGTGAGCGAATAATCAACTTCGCTCCGTACTTTAACGTCATGCAGAAAGTTGCAAGAATCTGAGAAAAGACATCGACCTTGGGAGAAAAACGGACATGGCCGCGCTGCTACACAATGAGTTTATGCACAAACTGAACATAAACTAAAGACCTACTTTTCTGCCGCCATGCTGGATCTTTGAGTGTCATTCCAGAGATTCATCGAGCGAACATCGAAAAATGACGAAGTTCGAAAGGTTTACTTCCGCTGTCAAGCTAAGGTCAAGGGACAAATGGTTCAAGTTCGTTATGGGTCCGCCACAGGAAGACCCCAGACACTCCAATACTTTCTTGCCACCATGGCTGCACGCATACCAAGAATTGCCCGACTCACACTTTATTCTGGACCAAATTGTTCACTCTGTGACGTTCGTATCGACGTGTCCAACTACGACTCGCTGCTAATTTCTATATGACAGGTCGCGAAAGCAGAATTGGCGAAAGTCAGACAAACGGTGAGTCAAACAACCAATACTGTTAAGACACATGCTAATATTTGGATGATAGCATCAGTTCCATCTCCAAGTCGTGAACATCCAGGACAAAGGCCAGGAAAGGTGGAAGAAGAAATATGTGTACTGGATCCCGGCCCTTCACCTCGAAGGGAAAGAGATCGCCAAGGGTCGGTGGGGCGCAACGACTGTACTGGACGCCCTGAAGAAGTGGGAAGCCACGTCGGAGAACGAGGAGAAAGCTCAACCTTGAGCAATTTCATAGAAGAGAATACCAGCCAATTCCTTGGGTTTACTTTCGAATATAATCCAACTCATGAATGGGAAACTTATCCACCTCAGACCTTTTATTACGACAGATATACCCCTGTCATTCTTGGAGACACTCCTAAAAGCTCGCCTGACCATGACGAACGTGATGTTCGCCGTTGCTTTAATTGCGGATCTCCTGATCACGCCGTCGTCTCGTGTCCCTCTCCATTAGACCGGCAGCTAATTTCGCTATCGCGCCAGCTCTTTAATTTTCTCCACTCCGATCGTACGCAGCGAGATCCAGACCGATTTCATGTTGTCGAGGCATGGAAACAGCAGCGCTTACAGTGGCTGGACAAGTTTCAACCTGGTCAGATATCGGGCCCTTCGTTAAGAGACGCACTAGGCCTGAGAGATGAAGATCCCGGAGAGAATGTGCATTGGCTACGTACGATATCTGAGTGGGGATATCCGAGAGGGTGGGTGAGCAAGTATGATCCCAGAGATGATGTCCGCCAGATAATAGCCAATGGATCTTCAGTCGAGGAAAGCTTCTTTGAGGATGATAATTACCCTTTCACCATCTTTGGCGAGACTGACGAAGAACTACTCCTTTCGAGCAAAGTCCAGCCGAATTCCAATGAGTCATCTATTATCAGCGACGTGGATGGTCCAGATAACACAAGTGACAGCGACACGCTCTCATCCGAAGGGGAACCAACGAGATGGGCTCAGTACCCAAGTTCATTATTCTTATCTCACCTCCTTCCGGTATACAATGGACACCTCCTTCCGCCTTTGACGACGGCATCGTCCAGAGGAAACTCTACATTTTCTTCTGACCGGCAGGCCCTATGGGAACAAATAACACATACCGCCGGTGTTGATGCATCTTATCCTGGATCACATTCAATACCGCCATGGAGACTTCCAGAGACTTTTGGTTCGGCCTCGTCAGGACAGCCACCACCCCCTCCTTCGCCCCCTCCACCTTTACCGCCTGTTCCTCCGCCCCCTTCGTTACCCCCGCCGCCCCCGACAATTGATTCATCTCCAACAATCACATCATTCTCAGGTGTCCCATTGTCTCAGCGCGCCACGGCCGTTCATTCTGTAGGTCAATCTGACGACGAAGTGGAAGTTGATATGGATATGTCAGATTCGGATTAGAATGAGGTAAAACGGTAATATATCAGTGTGTGTCCATCGTTATAACGCTGGCCGTCGTTCTTACTACACTATGATAAAATAATCAAATGCATTTTGCACATGAGACCGAAATAGTACCCTGCTCGCTCACTAGCCGACACAAAGTTGACGGGTAGGAGAATGACAAAAACGAAATGACACCAGCAGGATTTGAACCCCCTTCAAGAGTTGGACCGAGAACCGCGCCGATGGATTCTAACTTCCTGCACCCCAAGAATCAAGTTGAGTCGTGGGAGTATCCCGCCACACCGCCGTTCAACGCACAATTTGGATGGTGAGCGCGGGAGATCACTCAATCCCCCTTTGAAATCAACTATGCTGCAGTACCCCACCACACGCTGTCCCCGACTCCCACGTTAGTGGGGAGGGTTTTGTTGGATTAAAAAATTAGCGCCTTTGTACTTTGATCCAACGCCGTGGAATAGTCTTATGTCAGCAACTGTACAGTCCGAGAAGTAATAACCTTTGGAGGGCCGCATGAAGCGGCAAAGCCCGCTACCTTGCCCATTCCAATTGCACAGAACCGTTTTCCATATAATCTGACAATACATCCAAACATCCTTCAGCTTTACCACTCGTTGCTGTTCCAGCAGTGCTAACACACCTTCCTTTTGAAACGTGGCTCATGATTTTCTCTCTTAATTCTTCGCTTTTCGCCCTGGTTTCAAGATTATGTAAATTGCATATCGAAACCAAGGATGGCTTTGCCAGGAGATCAATGTCTTTCAATAGTTCCCTGACATCACAGCAATTCCCATTTTTAAAGCGCGTCAACGCAGCCTTCATGTTTCGCCTAAGATTCACATTCATTCTAGACTTCTAGTTGTCGTTTGAGCAACGCCCACCAACAATGCAGCCTGGTACAATTGCTTCCCAGAAATCCTCGAATCGTCGCATATCAGATCAATAGAAAACATCCTGATGTCATTGGAACTCATCCCCTTTGAAATAGCCTCACAGCAAGAACAAGAGGCTGTCTGTCCTCGATGAATGTCACCATTGTCAACGCAACGAGCGCAACTTCCACTGAGAAGATGATGAAGCAATGCCAACTGGCACTCAGCTGACGACATGTCACCCGTGTCAATTCCATGAAAAGACAGCAAAAGTTTAACAATGTCTTCGTTTGCGAACACATGAGTCCTCATGCCGTGTAACTCTTTTCCACAAAATATATTTTGCAATATATTCTCAGATTCCAAACGATCGCTGTAATTTGAGCCCGAGCCGCTAGATCCATCACCATCCACTTCAACAGACTGCACCTACGCACCGTACGTTTCGTCACCATTATAATCTATTTCCATGTCACTTGCAGCATCATCCATAACCGTCGTCCTGGGCAAACGTCCTTCGGCTCCCACAGCACTCCAAAGTCCAATCCAATCCATTCCGATTTCAATGTCCACCTCTGTAGAAGAACTTACACATAATCCCAACACCGTCGCAAGCGCACGGCCGTCATAAACGGCCGAGACCAAAGATTCCCCCCATACTAGGGCACCAGCTTTAAAGCCAATTGAATGCGCGAACACGACTGAAACCTCGCTTTTCGGTTTCAATGGTTCAAATGTTGCATTACATGCAACTCCGTTCACAAACGCCTGAGTCATAGCTGTTACGGATGATTGAGCAATTCAAAGGAATAAAAAAACACTGAACCAAGGAGCCAACACCTACATTACGATATCACATCATCCCTAACCCTAACCCATGCCTTGCACTATTTTTGATTAGTCTGAGACTTGGTCGAGACTGAATCAATTTCAATAATTATTTTTAAGGTTTTCCTGCCAAAAGTGAACGACAAATCGTTCTACAGTATATCTTCAGTTGTGAGTCGGGGACTGGTGCCAAAGCACCGCT